>WSYQ01001309.1:0-26233 GCA_011426435.1 Lysiphlebus fabarum
AGTCCAGTATTTTTTACTTGATCAAGCTCTCAACAAATTTTGTTTCTTCTAATTTAAATAACGTTAGAAGACCAACAGTGGTTGTTCATCTTGTACATGATATACAAATTCACAAAGATTATGATCAACTTTAGAACGTAGCAAGAGAAATTATACAAATGTCACAGGTGCTGGAAGTTGCATGTGGTGAAAAAAGGAATAACCCAAGTGGTTCTGTCCCAATAACAAATGAAAGTGATCATCTATCAATTCAGATTGTAAAGATGATTTTCATAACGTTAATATAATTTCAACAACTAAAATTGCAAGAAGACAGTGAAGTCCATATGAAATAGAGTCAGATGAAGTTATCGTACATAAGAAATCATTACGGAAAAAACGTAAGATACTTTATTATTAAAACTAAAATTAATTATTTAAATTAACTATCCAGGTTTAAAGTAAATAAAAATGTTTTTTTTATAGAATCTTCTACAATTAAAAGGACTTTCTGGTCGACTTTTGAAGTGACAGCTATGAAAAAACATTTTCCATTATTTATCAAATTACGTACACGTACATATCCTGGTTATTCTAAAATTGAAAAGCTTAGAGAAGTTGAACCAGCTCTTAGTCAGCAAAATTGTGCAACCCTAAAAGTTGGTTTCAAAATTATTATAAAAAACTTTCAGCTGGAACCAATTCTACTCTTAATCGTCAAGGTACCAAGGGTAAAAAAAGAAGATTAATGAAATAAATAAATAAAAGTAATTATTATTTTAAGGTTCAGTGGTATCTATGAAAAAATTACTACGAAAAAAATGAATAAAAATTAATAACATGTTTGCAATATTTAAATATATTCAGCAATAACAATGTATAATTAGTCAGAAAACTAATTAAGAAAAAATTTATATATTGATCAATACAATGTAAACAAAGATAAAATAAAAAATTATATAAAAAAAAAATGCAAATATTGTTAAAAATATCTGATGTTCACATATATTGATCAATATAAATTACGTGTTGGTTCTAATTATTTTTTAAAAAACCATAAATTATAATATTAAAATAAAAATGATTTAATCACCATTGATACCTAAACCAATAAGTACAATAGCTCGAGTTACAGTCACTTTTTAAAAAAAAATCATTTAAATACAAAAAATGTGATAAGATCATTAAAAAAAAAAAAGAAGTGCTTAATTTATAAGTTTATGTAAGTCGAAGAATTATTAAACAATTTGTATTTCGTACTTCATTAGAGTTAACTGACATGTTTTTTCATTTTTGTTCAACGTTGAATGTTTATTTATTGCTTTTAACCGACAAGCCTACATAGAAATTTAATATTTTTTCAAGCACGTTTTTTTGATAATATGATGATTTATCTCTTTCAACTGCAACTACCTGTTAGCCAGTCGTTCTTTAGAGATGCATTCAAAATTTAGCTTTATGTTATATCTAACTCAAAAAATAGCTAAGAAAGAAGATGTATTTGAAAAAGACAATTGAATGAACAATTATTTCTGATTAAAATATTTGTCCTTGCATCTACTGCACATCGGCTGAATTTTATTAAACTACAATATTCAATTCTTTATTATAATTAATAACGAGTAGCCGAATCTGTACATTTCGATTTTGGCGATCTTACGCAAACCTTGTAACACAACCTTGTCAAGCTGGTGATAATTGTTTCACTACGCTCAACACGAGAATTGACTTGTGCGTATATTGAATTTGAAAAGAAAGAAATTTTAATGCACAGATGGTATAAAATTTATGAATAGATATTATTATGCTTTGGCTATCGTTTCAGATTTATGCAAGGGCTGTGTATCAGTCTCAATCGGATTCATTCATATACAAAATTTAAACTATTTATTTCATGAATCCCCGATGGTTGACATGATAAAGCGTTGGAATCCCACACGAGAGACTCACCATCGATCCTTCGTCGCGTCCATATATTTCCGTTTAATAATTATCATTTATACTAATTTTCGAATTAAAAAGAAATACTTGAAAAATAATAAGTTTTTTTTTATTTTTTTTTTTAAATCTTTTTTGTAAGCATGTGTTAAGGCTGTTTTTCAATGTTTAAATGAAATAATTATCTGTTTCTTGAAAGTTTTTTCGTAATTTTACTTGATTTTCAAATCCAGATTAGTAGTGTCAAAGTTGACTACTTAAACACGTAAACATAGACAGTATAGGTACGTTTGCGTTTGTATTTCAAAAACTGTTAATTATAATTTCGGTTTTTTTTAGAGTTTGTACTTGGTAAAATTTCAAAAATTATGGAAAAAAAATGATTTATATCCTTCCGGCTGTTCAAAAGATATTAATTAATTAGCTTCAAAATTTATTGTTGTCAGCTGACTGACGTCACATCGAAAAAGTAAATGTGGCAACGGAAGATGCTTTCTCTCTCATCTTTTTTCTCTGTTTTGTGCAAAATTTATTCTGACTTGTCCAAATAATCTGTATAGTTTAACTTCACAATTTTTATTGTTTTTTTTTAAATATGATGAAATTTTAATTGTCATATTTACTTGGCTATCATTTTTTGAACTGGGTAGATTTTGGTAACCATAAAAGAAATAGGTGGTCAATCAATTTTTTATCTTTCTAACAATTTTCAAACTCTATCGAATACTTTCTAAGAAGAAGAATATGATTTTATTCTTTCTTGAAATAACAGAATTAGTAAAACACGTCTATTGACTACGTTTTGAACAGTCAGAACGTTTTCAAATGACATAATTACTCGACGCCTTGCTGAATTATTATTTCTTTGTTTTTTTTTATTGGCCCAATTCAACACACAAATTACTTGTCAAACACAACTAATTCAGGTTAATCATCAGTAACGTGATCAGTATATTTTTCATAGTGAACACTTTCTTTTTTACTGATTAAATATTTGATTTAAATTTAATATTTAAGTAAAATTAACATGTTGTAACTTCATTTTAATCTAAAATAATGTTTATTCATTTTTTGATGTGAATTTTTGATGTTACAAGTGATCGAATAAAATAGTTTAAATTATGCTGGTTACTCGTTCGATTAACGAATTAAATAGACACAAACTGAACTATTTTTCAGAACAAATATTTACTACCAATTAAAATATAAATTTTTTGTTCATTCAGATTCATGTTTTTTACAATTAATCTGAGTATCTCTGCTTTTTTTTTTTTTAATGAATAATAATAATTGTTTATAAATGCGGACCACGAATTTTTCTGATCGTTAATTTATTCTTTATTCTTTCAATTCCAATTCGATATAAATTTGAAAAAATTTATTATTGGTTAATAAAGTTGTGAGATTAATTTTTTTTTTTTTTTTCTTGAATTGAGTTTTCTCCTTATTTTTAAAATTTATATGAAATTGATTTTTAAAAACGAAGAATAAATCCGGAATCATTGAATTCGTGGTCTACATTAATAAACAATTTATTATTATTCATGTGAAAAAATAATGAAACCAGGTTAGCTCAATTAAATAGAAAAACAAAACTAATTTTGCCTCTGAAGTATACACATCTATGTTTATTTATTCTAGTATAATATTCTTATATTATATATATTTTATGAATATTTACTCAATTTATTTTTTAATAATTCTTACTGAACAACTATAGATATATTTTTTTTATTCTAAACAAAAAAAAAAAAAAACGGTACTAACATAAGTAAATAATGCAGTAAATAAAAAATCGAAGTAATTTTCAGTGAAAACAGTAGAATTTCCAAATACTTGGAATCCTCGTTTTTTTTTTAATTTCAATTGTAAATACCGATCATCGTAAGATATTCATAACCAAAAATTATAAATATTTACACAGGTTAAACGAAAGAAGTGAAATAATAATCGAAACAAAATCACAGATTTTATTCACCCCAAAAGCCTCAATTTTTTGTTTTTTTTTTTGCTATTTTTAATAACGAAAAACGAGAATCAAAAAAATATCTTAAAATATAGAGTATAAAGCTGCATTATTTGCTGGATAGCGAAAAAAAAATAATGAAGCTGAAGCTGGCAGCCGAGGCTAGCGGTTGAGATCCCAGCCGGCAGCGGCGAAACTATATGGGAGCCCGCGTAAAGAGCTTGTAGAAGATACCTTTTTTTTTTTTAGCTTAAATAAATAGGCAGTAATAATTAATGTGATATAAAATATGTATAGTTTATTAATAATAATATATATGTGTACGTGATCAGGACTACTGCTACAGACCGACTGATAGAGAATATATCTTGGGTCCGTTCGAAAAGTCACTCGGAAACCCGGAAGTTCAAGATTGTGATCATAGAAAATTTTTGATATTTTGTTGTGGTAAACATGATTTTTTTTGTCATGAATTTGTATAGGTACAAACTACAAATCAAAAAAATATTCTATTGTTTAATTATTAATAATAATTATAAAAATACTTTTTATAAGTAACAAAAGTGAGTGGCCTGCAATATGGCCGTTATTACAATCAATAGTCTACAGTAACCTTTAGTTACTTTTAAGTTTATTTTATTCCTATATTTTTTCGTCTACTGCGCTGCTTCCGGGTTCCCGAGTGACTTTTCGAAGAGACCCCTTGTCTAGCAAGATATCTAACAGAGCATGCGCAATACAGTTAGTTTAGAATAAAGTGAGACAGCAATACTATGACGTATTGACTTTATTCATATAATGTACTTTTACCATTTCAACATTCCCCCTTAAAAGTACAATGTAACAAACAAATAATGTTATTAACCTTGCAGACCAACTAATGATGTAAATTTTTAATGTTTAATTGATCCCAAAGCTTTAGTGAATAAATCAGCTCTTAACATATCAGTTTGTTGATGTTTAATACAAACTTGATCATCTTGAATAGCATCTCTGATGAAATGATGTTCAACATCAATGTGTTTTTTTCTTGCATGATAAATTGGATTACAAGATAATCGTTGAGCACTTTGATTATCATTATATATTTCAATTGTTTTATAAACATCAATACCCAATTCATTTATAAAATTCTTTAAATGTATAGCTTCTTTCGATGCTTCAGTGAGACTCATATACTCAGCCTCTGTTGATGAAAGAGCTTCAGTTTGTTGTTTCTCGGTTTCCCAAGTAACAGCTGCATTTGACAGCATGAATATAAATCCAGTATGTGATTTTCTATCACTTGTACAACCAGCCCAATCAGCATCAACATAACCAGTTAGTTTACCAGTTGTGTTTTTCTTATAAACAAGTTTATAATTTATTGTTTTCTTTAGATAACGTAAGATCCTCTTTGCTGCAATTCAATGTGTCTGATTGTAACAATTATTAAATTGATACAAATAATTTACAGCAAATAATATATCTGGTCTTGTACCAACTGCCAGATACATTAAACTACTAACCTGCTCACGATAAGATATATTTAAACAATCATCATTATTATCACTTTTGGTTAATTTTAAATTTCTTTCCATTGGTGTTAATGCTGGTTTACAGTCTTGCATTTCAAATTTTTTTAACACATCAAGTATATAATTTTCTTGTGATGGCTTTATTTCTTCTTTTGTATTTTCAAATTGTCCAAGACATGTAACAACTTCACCAAGATTTTTAATGTTAAATTTCTTATTCAATTTTAAAACAAATTCATGTTTTAAATTTTCATCATTACTTATGACAAGTGATCAACATATGTTGCTACGATTGATCTTGAAGTTTTGTCTTGATTTGAATAAACACATGGGTCAGCTTTAAGTGGTTTTAAACCAAGTTTTTTTAATTCAGCATCCAACTTTATATACCACTGCCTACCAGATGTTTAAGCCCATAAAGTGCTTTTTCAACTTGATATACTTTATTTCCTTCTTTTATTTGATTTAACATAACTCTTGCTTTCTCATCACCTTGAAGTTTTTCAAGTGTTTCTTCAAACATATCAGGAATATCCATACATAATATTTCATTCAGATTTCCATTTAAAAATGCTGTTGTAACATCTAATTGTTGTATTTTTAAATTATGTTGAGCAGCTAAAGCAAAAAGCATACGTATCAAATTCAATGATATAACTGGTGCAAAAGTCTCATTAAAATCAAGACTTGGTCTTTGTGAATAACCTTTTGCAACAATTCTTGCTTTTCTTCTTTTAATGTTTCCAAGATCATCCTATTTATTTACCAAAATTAGTTTTGAACCAATAATATGTTGATTCAATGGACGATCAACTATTTTCCATGTATTATTTTTCAATTGAGCTTGAAATTCTTCTTTTACAGCATCTTTCCATTGTTCTCTATTTTTACCAGTAAATGCTTCATTTATATCTACTTCAACAATATTTACTTGTTCATTGTAAATTAAATATTTTCTTGGTCTGCCACGTTTACCAGTTTTAAGATAAACATGCTCTTGAGTTTTTAACAAAGTTTCTTTCGCTTTATTTATTTCATTAGCATCAAAACCCAAGAAATCATCATTTGATTCAATTAATTTATTTGATAAATTTACATAATTATCATCTTGTTGATAATTATTATTATTATTTGTATCACTTGATACTTGACTTAAATTTCTATTTTCATCAGACATATCACATATATTTTTGTTTTGTTCATCTGATACAAAACATATATCAAGAAAAATTTGTTCTAGATTACTTTCTTTTTCACCTTGTTTATTTTGTGATAAATCTTCAAAATTTTTAATTTTATTTTTAGTAAAATTATTTAAAAATTGACACTTCTTGTAACGGTAATTTTATTTTGATTTACAAGCCAAACTCTGTATCCTTTTCATTCTTCAGAATATCCCAAAAATATACATTCAACTGAACGTTGATCTAATTTATTCTTATTTATTGATTAATTTAAAAAATAACCGCTTGTTCCAAATATTTTAAAATAATGTAAATTTGGTAACTTATTATACCAAATTTGATATGGTATACGGTTATTTATACTTCTTGAAAGACACCGGTTACGTATGCAATTTGCAGTTATAATTGCTTCACCCCATAAAGTTGGTCGTAAACCAGATTTAAATATCAAACATCTAGTCATGTCAATGAGTGTTCGGTTTTTCCTCTCTGCTATCCCATTTTGCTGAGGTGTATGAACAACTGTATAACCTCTTGATATACCATTTTCAATAAGAAATTTATTAAACTCTTTATTATCATACTTTTTACCATTATCACTTTGGAGTATTTTAATTTTATATCCAGACTCATTTTCAACAGATTTTTTGAAATCTTTAAAAGCGTTAAAAGCATCAGTCTTTGTTTTTAATAATTTTATCCATCACATCCTTGAGTAATCATCAACAAAAATATTTCCTGCCACCATTTGATGTAACTGGCATTGGTCTATATAAATCAGTGTGGATAATTTCTAATATTTTAGTATTTCTATTTGATAATTTAGGAAATGGACTACTTGTTAATTTCCTTTTTAAACATGTCTCATATAAATGACCTTTCTGTTCATTAAAAAATTTTATATTGTTTTCATTTAACAATTTTCTTAACACAGCAAAATTCAAGTGACCTAACTTCTTGTGCCAGGTTACAATTAAAGTTTTGCTTAAACTATTAGATTTATTTTGTTGATTTTCTTCAGCAACAAAATTTATTTCTTGATCAGCCTTTTCAATAACATAAAAAAGTTTATTTATTTTAATTGCAGTAAATTTTATATTACCCAATTTATCAGAAACAGTTGCTAATTTTTCAAAGAAGGCAACAATAAAACCTTTTTCTGTAATTTCACTCACAAATAATAATCCAGTGTTCAAATTTGGTACAAACAGTGTATTATCTAATTCAAATACTTCATTTGTATCAGCATTTAATTTTGATTTTACAATTCCTTTTGATGTAACAGTTGTTGTGGTATTTGTTGCTAAATTTAATTTTGTTAAACATTTGTTTAATTCATAAAATTTGTTTTTGTTTCCACACATGTGTGGAGTAGCACCACTATCTGAACACCAAATATTTGATTTATCTTTAATTTTTGATTTTGATGTATTTCGTGTGTTTACAAACAAACCAGTTTCTTCAGCAGTTTGTGCTGAATCACGATTTTGTTTTTCAAAATTTTTCAGCATATCTGTGACCTTTCATACCACAATAACTACAATTATATTCAAAATAACTTTTATTATTTTTATTAAATGAATTGTTTTTACTTTTACGAAATGAATTTTTATTTTCAGTGTGATGATTATATTTTTGTTTATTGAATTTGTGTTTATTATTATAATTTTGATATGCTATTAAAGCACAAGATTTAGTTGTACTTGTTGAACCTTCTCGAGCATCACTTCCTTCAGTTTTTTTATCTTTAATATCATGTAGACCTGGTAATTGATTATGTGATTCAATTGCAGTTTCAAAATTTGTAAAACTTTCTGGTAGACTAGACGATAACATAATAGTAAGAAGCTTTTCATTTATTACAACATCAATTTCATGTAGTTTATCTACAATATCCGAGAACTTGAATATTTGTTCACGTATATCATCACCTTCAACCATCTTAAATAGTATCAGCTGTTTTAATAGATTAATTGTTCTGGCTGGTCCTTTTGATTGGTAAATTGAATGTAATTTCTTCCACATCTCGTTTGATGTTTTAAAATTTTTAATTTGACCCAATTGTGCAAGTTTAATTGCCAAAATTAAATCAGCTTGTGTCTTTTTATCATCGTCTCGCCATAATTGTGCTCGAGCTAAAATTTCAGGAGTAAGTCCTTCAGGCATTTTGTATGAATCATCTACATATTTGTACGTACCATTTTTTATCAGAATTGCAGTCATTTGTAACTTTTAAGACTCAAAATTGTCTTTACTCGGACTTTTAACCCGTACCATTGCATTTCCTGCCATGTCCGAGGTTATGTTTTACCTCGTTCTCCAACAAATATTTTATTTTATTAATATAAAAATCAACTCACTTTTTTTTAATTTTAACTTTCAAAAAAAATGTGCGGTCCCATAACTTGTTGGAATGTGGAGTTTTGAGGAGCTTAAATAAATAGGCAGTAATAATTAATGTAATATAATATATGCATAATTTATTAATAATTATATTTATGTGTACGTGATCAGGACTACTGCTACAGACCGACTGATAGAGAATATATATTGTCTAGTAAGATATCTAACAGAGCATGCGCAATACAGTTTTTTTTTTTTTTTTGCGGAATGCGATGGTCGAGTCGTATGAAAATAACTGTCCCCTAAGCGTAATAAGGGACAAGAGTGAATAGTGGAGTAGTGCTCTGCAGAAACTTAAAACCGGTGTACGTAGGGCCCTGAACAAGGTACTTAAAGGTAGGCCGGGAGCTGCAGAGCAATATAGAGCTCTACAAAAAGAATTTAAGCAGGCAGTAAAGAAGGCTAAGAGGGACTCTTGGAGACGATTCTGTGGGGAAACCTCTAATTTGCCGGATGCTGCCAGACTTAAGAAAATTATTGCCAAAGAAGGGGGTGCAGCAGGTGGACCACTCAAACTTCCGGGAGGAGGCTATGCCTTTGATCGCAGGAAAGAGATAGGGGTCCTGTTGGACAAACATTTCCCTGGGTATGTAGAAACCACCCTTGCAGACACTTGGGACGCACCAAGGGGAATAGGGCGCCGGGACTGGGACACTGGGTCCAGGGTGGTTGATACGGAAAAAGTCAAATGGGCAGTGAATGGGTTTGAACCCTATAAAAGCCCAGGAGCTGAGGAGTGCTACCGGTTATGCTTCAAAAGGCGTTGAACCATACACTTGTTCCACTATGTAAAACCTTCAGAGCATGTATTGCCACGGGGTATATTCCGAGGCAGTGGCGCAAAACGGAAGTTTTATTTATTCCTAAGCCAGGTAGGTCTGATAAGGACCAACCAGGAGCGTATAGACCGATTAGTCTCACCTCTTATATGCTCAAGACACTAGAGCGTCTTGTAGATAGATATATAAGAGATGGGTTACGAATCAATGGGCCGTTGCATGGAATGCAATTTGCATATCAACCAGGGAAGTCTGTAGATGCTGCACTTGTGGGAGCTCAGAACAGACGAGAACTGGGGGTAGGGATCTTCATGGATATAGAGGGGGCTTTTAACCTGACCCCGATTGAGGCCATAGAAAGAGCATCGGATAGGCTTGGGATTCATCCAACCTTGAGAAGGTGGATTAAGAACATGCTGTCCGATCGTCACATTTGTGTAAGAAAAGGAGGGGAAACACTGGGGGCGATTATCAACCGAGGATGCCCACAGGGGGGAGTATTATTTCCACTGTTATGGTGTCTGGTCGTTGACGATCTCCTGGTAGATTTGAACCGCCAAGGCTTCCACGCACAGGGTTATGCTGATGATATAGCTATCATAATACTGGCAGGGGATGCGGGCACTGCCAGTAGCAGAACCCGAACTGCGCTAAGTATAGTGAGGAGATGGTAATAAGACACTGGACTGTTAGTCAACCCTGATAAAACAGAAATGGTCGTCTTCACGGGCAAGAGAAAGCTAGAAAGATGGAAAAATCCAAAATTCTATGGCAAAACAATTGTACCCTCAAACTCAGTGAAACATCTTGGTGTTATACTAGATAAAAAACTGAACTGGGGTTTGCAAGTAGAGAGAGTCCGAAACAGAGCTGTTATGATGCTATATACGCTCAGAAGGATCTGTGGAAGGAACTGGGGTATTAACCCGGGTATCATGACCTGGATTTATCAAGCGGTGGTTCTACCTGCAGTCGTGCATGGAGCCATCGTTTGGTGGAAGAGAACTGGGCAGGTGGGGGCCAGGGCCCTTCTGGAACAGGTCAGAGGTTTAGCGATGAGAGGTATCACGGGGGCGGGTAGGTCCACTCCCATTTGTGCTATGGGAGCACTTTTGGATATGCCGCCGGTACATGTAATTGTGAAGACTGCTGCACTTAGAGTTGCTTGCAGATTGATGAGAAACGGACAATGGGTGGGACGCATTGGCGATACTGGACATTGTTCCATTCAAAACGAGCAGAGAAAGATGAACTCTGCGATCTAGACAGGACCATGTAGAGGAAAGGTACTGTTTTGGGAGGAGATATAAAGTAAGATACCCATCACGAGAGGAGTGGACGAGTGAACCTGGACCGACCTCGGAATTTGATCTGGTCTGGTTCACAGATGGTTCGAAGACCAAGGAAGGTACAGAGGCAGGAATCTGGCTCCAAGGCTCGAAAAAGGGCACTAACTTTGTATTGGGGGAAATCTGCACGGTCTTTCAGGCAGAAGTGCTTGCACTGCTAGGGTGTGCAGAGGCTAATCTGGAGCGAGGCTATAGGAATAAGAGAATATGTATCTGTTCCGATAGCCAAGCAGCGCTAATGGCGGTGGATGCGCCAGTAGATAAATCGATCTTGGTAAGAGAATGTAGGAAGAAGCTGGGAGCACTGGCATTGCTTAACAAGGTCACTTTACTATGGGTACCAGGACACTCCGGTATAGTAGGAAATGAGACGGCTGATGAACTGGCTCGTGGAGGCTCAGCAAAGAGACTCTATGGGCCGGGTCCGGCTGTTGGTATCGCGGATTGTTATGTTAAATCGGAGATTCGCGCCTATCAAAACAGGGAACACAAAACAGTATGGAGAAAGGAGCCCAAAACGAGGCAGACTCACTGTTTTCTAGGGGAACCTGACGTAAAGGTAGCACGACAGCTACAAAATTTGACTAGGAATCAGTTGAGGCTAGTAGTGGGCCTGGTAACGGGACACTGCAGGCTCAACGCACATCTGAAAAAGATAGGGTTAGTTCAGGACGACACCTGTCGCAAATGTGATGCGGGAATGAAAGAGACAGCAAGTCATATATTATGTTATTGTATAGGCTTGGCTGAGCTAAGATTTCGATGCTTTGGTAAACATTTCTGTGAACCAGAAGATATAATGAAGCTGCCTATGTGCGCGATCACGATATTCGCGGATGTATCGGGCATTATGGGAGCTTAATTCAAAGGTAGGGGAAGGTAAAATGGACGAAAAGTCTAATTGCCAATGCGGGGGCTCTAGAGACCGCACCCTATAAGTAATAAAAAAAAAAAAATATGCATAGTTTATTAATAATGATATTTATGTGTACGTGATCAGGACTACTGCTACAGACCGACTGATAGAGAATATATATTGTCTAGTAAGATATCTAACAGAGCATGCGCAATACAGTTAGTTTAGAATAAAGTGAGACAGCAATACTATGTCGTATTGACTTTATTCATATAATGTACTTTCACCATTTCAACATTTTCCATTAGATTTTTGAACCCTTTTATCATGATGATAAAAATGTAAAATTTTAATCACAAGTACCTTTTATTACATGCAACATAATGGTGAAAAAGTTACAATTATAAACCTTTTTCTCTATTTTTTTATTAATTAACAATTAAAATTTCCAAACAAGTACTTGTTAATTAATGGAAAAACAATAGAAAAAAGGTTTACCATTATAATTTTTTTTTACCATTATGTTGCATGTAATAACAGGTACTTGTGGTTAAATATTCATATCTTTATCATCATGATAAAAGGGTTAAATAATAAATAAACCTAAAAATTATTTTTTTATTTTTCTGTGTTTTTATTGAATTATTTTAACTTTTTAAGAATACTTGTACAGTATTTGATTTGAGCAGTTTTGTCCTCAAATTTGTTCATATCAACGACATCATCGATATTGTTTTACATCATCATCATTAGTTATATCATCAGAAGAGATTTTATTAATCAAACTCATTGATGATAATTCACATTCTTTTCTATCTTTATTTTCAAATTGAATACCGGTACTTGATGACAATTCAACATTTTCTTCAATTTCACCTTCATTTGCAATTTTTTTTGGCAGTTTAAAATGGATGTTTTCACTGTGTCTTTTTTCGGTATTTTTTGTCGTTCGTGACCAATATTCAGTAGCAGTTTCGAGCTTACATTCATTTTTATTTCTTTTATCTTATTATTTTTGATTTTTTTAGTTTTTTGATCAATGTTTAACTCTGTTAAACGACCATTTAACAAATTTTCTTGAGTTTGTATGAACCTTGCTAAAAGAATTCTTTTTTTTTACCATTATAAATACTATTTTTGGTGATTTTATGCCAATTTCCAACTTGAGCATTAGACTCTTTTGATACATCAAATTTTTTTATTTGGATAGCAGACCACAGTGGAAAATATGGCAGCCAAGTCATGAGTACATAATTTTTCAATTTTTTTCTCAGTAAATACATTTTGTCATTACCAACATTTTCATCAATTTCTCCAACATCAGATAATTCTTCAGTACCATTTTTTTTTCAATCAATTCTTGTTTTTTTTAAATTTTCTTTTTTTTCATCAAGTGAAACATAATTGGCGTCAAGTCTTGCAACAATTTTCAAACAGTCGTGGTAATACAATGAATTTTTGACTTTTATATTATTTTGATATTCATATGGATTTTCTAATGGGTCAATTTCATTTTCTTCACTGATTTGGAAATTTACATATATTGAATTATCATTTCTATCAGTTTCAATGCTAATTGTCTTATTATTTTCACTGTATTCATCATCTAATGATTCAGAAATCTGAAAAACTCCATCAAAACTTGTTAAAAATTCTACTTATTCTTTCTTTTCATTATCTGATAGTTCAAAAAATAATAATTTATAGAAAACTTCAAAAATCCGAAGACCCTTGTCAAATGAATCACAATGAATTACAGAAGTCATAACACTCATGCACAATTTTTTCATATCGTCAGGCATTGAAATTTTGTAAAAAAATTTTGATGGGCTGAGCACACATATATTACGGTGAGCAATTTAAATCGTGGCCACCTTGAATAAATTGAATTAATATAATCTATTAAATTCATTCCATTAAAACTTTTTGAAACTGACTGGGCCGAAGCCAAACTAAAATCTGTGACAATCCTGTCGATTACCGGACGTCTTTTTGTCATATTTTTCAGCTGATAAAATACTCGGTCTAACCACGGTTGAATATCCGGAACTAAGTGTACTGAGCTTATAAATTCTGCAACAGAGAAAGGTCCCACACCTTTTCCTTAACCATCTGAAATCGATGTGTACTAATAGATAGGACTAGTAATATCATTTACTCGAGGTAGGCTACCAGTTGCATCTAAATAACAAAAAAACAGTACCTTTTTTTTTTTACACACTTCTTTGAGCTGTTTTTCCGTGAAAAGCATAACTTTAAGTGGTATTACCGCGTACTCTTGAATAAAATTATTAAAATGCTCTCCTTGCCATGTTTCTGTAAATTTTTTATGTAGCTTCAGCATCAATTGATGAGGATCTTTGTCTAAATCGGTTGCTACAAGATGTTGACTAGAAATTTGATGTAAAATATCGAGACTTGGTTCAGTTGATACGCATTCTAAATCAGCATCCTCAATGATTTTTGTTTTTAAACTTACAGCTGAGCTTTTTTTTGAATTTTCATTCAACTGTATACGTAAGTCATAATTGAAAAAACGACGATAAATTTCTCCTTCAGCATGAGCTATTGCTGATTCAGCAAAAACTTGACAAATATTTTTATCAAGCAATCTAGGTATACCCTCATATAAAAACTTAAAAGTCGTACATGTACTGTTTCGACATATTGCAGTTGCATGAAAACGTATTCATGAAGTAATTTGACAACGATAAAATTTATGGTACTTAAATGCTGAAACACAAAATTTATAATTATCATTTTTACTAAATAGTAGAGTATAAGGGGATATGGCGCACCGTGCATTTGGAATAGGCCTGAGTCTGTTCAGAACTGGTTTGAGAGGTTCCCCTCCAGCCCCTCCTTGCCGTTTAGTGGTATACCCCGCGGAGATCCCTACGAACTGAGGAGTAATTCCCCTTCGCGTATCTCCCCGCGGCTGGTCCCCTCAAGCTAAACAGCCCTTTTATTATAAACAACCCCAAAAATTATTATTATTATTTAAAAAAAATTTATTATTATTATTTAAAATTATTATTATTATTATTTAAAAAAATTTATTATTATTATTTAAAAATTATTATTGTTTTTATTTAAAAAAAAATTATTATTATTATTGAAAAAATTATTATTATTATTATTATTATTATTATGAATTATTATTTGAAAATATTATTATTTAAAAAATTATTTTGGAAATGTATTTTTTATATATATATATATATATATATATAGTATCGTGAGCGAGTGAGAAAGAGATAAACAGCTGTGTGGCATGCAAGCAAGAAATACTGTGTGCCATGCAAGTATAGACATGCAAGCAAGGGCCCAATATATGCGCGCGCTTTTTTCTAAAATATATAAACATGTTATATGAGCGAGAGAGAGGTTGGTGTGTCACATGTGTATTTTCTTTGATGTGAGCGATAGAAGCAAGCAAGTCCCAACTCATGCGCGCGCTTACTTCTACAATATATATAGATATACAAGTATACACTGGTAGCACGTGGGGCCTGCCCGGTGAAAAAAGTTTATATGTAACAATATATAATTGTATAAAATTATATATAATTATATATAAGAATGGTTGATTTCTTATATATGCCAAGATATTGAAATTGGCCTCAGAGGCTAATATATAATCATATATAACTATATATTATAATATATAGAAATATACAATCATATAATGTTATATAAAATAATACACTGGTATATATAATATGATTATATAACCCTATATATGGCCATATATAAATATATTAAAAACCATACTACTTTTTTTTCGGGATATTTACTTTTATTTAACTACACATTTATGAGCTGTTACAATGAAATGATATGTATTAATGAGTATGAAAATATGGATTAGGTATAACTCATAGAAACAATATTTTCAAAATCTTTATACTATTACATCGAGATATCGCACACTTATGAACCGAGATTTATCAGGTACCACGGTTTTAAAATATAATTACCAAGACACCAGTCTTCCTTAACTTTTATTTACTACTGTTTAATTCATAGGAATTATCACATAGAGATATTACGCTCTTATAAACATAGATTTATCAGGTACTAAGGTAGTTACAAACTTTTGAACTATGATTAACAAGACACCAATCTTTCCTCAGTTTTTTTCTACTTGCATTAATGGATACAAGTAATCACGCGTTATAGTTACATTCATTGAATTACTCAATTTATAAGTTTTTTTTTTTACTCTCATAGAATTTTTTAGATAAAAGTAACATATATATTTAAGATATACCTAGGAATATTTTAGGAAAACAGTACTCATTTTAATTATTTGGTAACAATCTGACTCACCATATACTCTCGTGCAATTCAACGAGTAAGAAAAAAAGAAAAATCAAAGACATATTAACATTAGAAACTTAAAAATACAGGCAGGAAAACAGTATAGTTTATTGTTTTTCCTGTGCTTTGCGAGCAAGGTTTTTTTTCGCTTCACGTCGTATCTCACCAAGTCGAGTGGTCAATGATTGACGAATCTTCTCATCAGTTGCTACGGCTAAGCTGAGGGTTTCACCAAGAACTTTAGCTGCTTCTGCAAACAGAAGCATATGTTAGAAATATTTCGTTCATTTGCAGGGGTTAAATAACAAGATATCCAGTACCAATTATTTGTGTTAATGCAGGCTCGAATAGACTCTCCATTTCTATATTACCAGCTGCCTGTGCTCCAAAGCAACGACCAGATTGACCAGATGGTGTTGATTTTAACAAAGCCTCTCTTTTATAAACTCCCTCAAGAAGACGTCGAGCGATAGAAGTAATTGATTTTGCTTTGAGTGCCAAATTCCAACTTGTATCCTTGCACCAAATATTTTTTCCCAACGAGGCCATCTACAAACATGTTGAACAGTAATTATAAATTAAAACTCCCGAGAAAAATGAAGACTGAAAATTCATTTAATAATAAATTACTTCTTCACCGCAATGCTCGCCAAATAGTTGTTTCGATCCTTTTAAAAGATTTTGTTCCAAAATAGAATGTAAATCTTCATTTTTGTTCACTTACTTTTTTCTTCTGCTTATCATCATTTTTTTCATCAATATTTTTCATCAATTGAATAACATCAGAATTTAAAAACAAACATAGTTATTTTACAATGAAATAAACTGTGAATTCAATATATATTACTATGAATATACTTTTTGATGACTCAGATGATTGAGTGTCTAGAATTGGTTTTGACTTTTGATTAACTGTATTTAGCTGACAGGACTGTGTTTGTCTCGTCTGTCGAAACTCTCGTAATTTTTCAATATTGGAAGCTTTGTTCTTTGCCTAAAACAATCAAAAGCAGTCATATAACCATGTATTCATATGCAGTCATATAAATATATAAATTTTTAGGAAGATATGGTAATACTACACCTCTAAATCAATGCTTGATGATGTGTCTAACATCGAATTATCATCTGAATCTGAAGAATCTGTAGTACCACTCGAACACAAAGCACGAGATTTTACTGTGTTTAAAATATTTGATACAGCTTCATCTGATTGACATAATTCTTTCATTGGTATTTGTGATTTCATTTCTTTTTTTGGATTTTTTTTTTCCACCTATAAAAGTATATAGATTACGATAACAGACAATTAATTATCAAAAGGTATCTATATATATTATTAGATTAGGATTTATATTATTCAATATACTTGAAATCATATTTACATCTTTTTGAATCAATTTTCTTGTCTTTTGAACACTTTCTTCTGGCGTCCATATGACTTTTCTTTTGGAGATTCTTTTTGTTATTCGGCCAACAACGTTGTCACACTCGTCTTCTAAATCATCTTGTGGATCTTCCGAGACTTGCTTGTCATCAGCAGTAAGATGTTCTATTTTTTATGGATCATTCAGAAAGCTTGACTCAGTAACCAAGAAATGCATATCATCTGCACAAAAATATTGAAATATGACAACATGAATATCTCAGTTTTTCAGGTTATATAAAAGGTAGATATAATTTTTGAATAAAGAAAAAAAATAGGAAGAAAGTTAAAATTATAATTAAATGACTGTGAAAGTTTAAAAAAATACAGCTTACCTGATTCCATCAAAACAACACCTTTGTTCTTCTTTTTGTTATGGATATACGTCACAGTTTCTCCAACCATTACATCGTCTTCAAAAATGCTTTCTCCTTCAACCACCTCATGATGTAAATTACATTTAATCAGATAATACATTTTTTGTATTAGTATGGACCACTAAATATGTATTATTATTATGTTCAATTATACCACTAAAGATTATTATTATCAAATACTGTTTCAGTAAAAATATTACAGTAAAACACTTTAACACAATGGCAAGCAAAGCCGGTTGCTGCCTGTTAGATTTACACTGTTCACTATAATGGCGTCAATGACATCATAGCATCTAGAGTGAAACCGGCAGGAGAAGATCACGAGGTACTTTGTGCGCATGTGCGACTATTGACGCACACAAACAAATTGTACATTGTGTGAATTGTTTTTTTCTATATATGTAATACTCCCATATTGTACAATTCACACAGATATACGATTTGTTCATGTGTGCGTCAATAGTCGCACATGCGCACAAAGTACCTCGTGATCTTCTGCCGGTTTCACTCTACAATCAACGCCACTAGTCTTGCTTTTCTCAACAAATGACCTGCATTGGCGTATGCTTATACACGACTATACACTCTCAGTATATATATCAAGTCGTGTTTGCATTTCTATATATATATAAGCGCACTATCTTTTTGCGGGAAAAAATAGTTTTGATTAACTATTCGATTTTCGTATCATAATTTAAATACCCTATAAATAATGGAAAACAGAAAATATGGAAAATGGAAAGACACCTCAGACATTCCGGTGAGTTTGTATAGGTATATATATATTTATTCAGGCAACAAATAGATTGCAAAATAGTTTTGAGAACATTTTTATGAAAATACAATCCCGATATTGTGTTGTCATACATGTTTATTCAAATTGATTATATCTATGTTTATTTTTTTTTTAATATTTATATGTTTTTATCGAATATTTTCTTTCAGATACCGTTAACAACGTGCAAACGTCTGAAAAAAGCAAAAAAGTTTTACGAAAATCTTTTACATGAGGGTGATGATAGCAGAGAACCATCAGATGATTTTATTAATTCAATCAATTCAAATGAAGACTTTATAAATAGTTTAAATGACAGTGATTTAAAAAATAGTAGTGAAAATTCAATTCAATATGAAGAGTATAATCTACATGAAAATTCGAATGTAACCAATGCTGACAATGCAGAGGTAAATTCGGATACTGAAAGTCAAGACAGTCAAATGAGCACAAATGACAATCAAGAAAATGATGAACAAGTAGAAAACTTACGGCTGAATATTTGTGGAGCACGTAATCCTGTTATGCTATATAAAGATTCTGACAAAACTCTGAATGAAGCTGTGCTACATATAATGGATTTGTATTTGGAAAATAATTTAACTAAATCTGCATTGATTAAGTTGTTGAAAGTAATTCACAAAATGTTGCCTCATGGTAATCATCTTCCCACTTCAGTTTATCAGCTATTTCAATACGTCAAAAAGGCTGGACCAGATTGTCCAACTGTTCTTCATTATGCGTGTAAAAATCTGAAATGTCGCCTGTATATTGGTACAGATATAAATAAAAAATGTTCTGGTTGCTCAGGTCGAGAGGGTAAGTCTACATTTTATGAAATCGATATTGAAAATCAAATCAAATACATGTTTGAACATAGAAATTTGGCTCAAAAGTTGAAGGCGTTCGAAAATAATAATTTTATAAGTGATATTACTGACGGCTCTGAATATATCAGAGTTAGAACAGAAAACAATATGGGAATTTACGACCTTACCCTCATACTTAATACAAATGGCTTAAAACTAGCTAAAAGCTCAAAATCTGAGTGTTGGCCTTTTATGTTCATGATAGCTGAGGTGCAAGAACATCTTAGAGAATCGTTCCTCGTAGTCGCTGGCATTTGGATCGATGACCGAGATAAACCACTTATGAATACCTTTTTACAACCATTTTGTTTGCAATTAATAAAATATTTTGACAATGGTATCACTTGGGTAAATCCAACGACAAAAGAAAAGTGTAAGTCTAAAGTTATCTCTCCATTATTTTCAGTAGATGCTCCAGCCCGAGCTATGGTTCAAAATGTTCACCAGTATAATGGTTCCTATGGCTGTAATATATGTGAAGTAAAAACAAAACGATGTAGACGTCAAGAAGGAATTCGGTCGAAGCGAGTTTATTACTTTACTGAAACGTTACCTATCTTACGTACAGCTGAACGAATGGGAAAACAAGGAAAAAAAGCTGTCAAGTATAGACTTAAAGGGTTGCCGACCGTTTTCCCGAAATCTTTTTCCCGAATTCCCACTTTCCCGGCGGACAATTTCCCGAATACCGAATTCCCGAATCCATTTTCCCGAATTCTATTTTCCCGAAGGGTATACTTCCCGAAATAAACTTGATTTCTATATAATTTTTTATGTTTATTAAATATTAATTTTAAAGATTAACATTGTATGCAATTGTTCGCAAAAAATCTAATAATTTTCTTTCTTCTTTGTATGTTCCGTAATTTAAAGTGACTGATCGTATCCGATTCTTGAAGTCTATCCATTTTTTCTTTGGTTCAGCTTTTATCTTTCTACCAAGACCAACTTCAGCAATAGCAATCTCTGTATCAGCTTGCTCTTTTTGGAACTCGGATAATGCTGAGTAGAGATCCGGATGGTGTTTTCCAATAACTATACGGAATCTATTGTGCCAGCCTTCACTTATATTGTTAGTTTTATCAGAGTCATCTACAGTGGCCTGGTGCTGGTTCCAAATGTCTGGAGAATAACGAGGGGCTACAGCTTTTCTCCTTCCTTGTCCTTTTCGACCAAGCACATAGTTCTCCTCGAAATACTTGAAAACCGACTCAAGAACATCTGGTGAATTCTGTTTTAAAAGCAAAAAAACTTCCACCACATCTTCTGTGATGAATATTATAATATTGTAGATAATGATAAAAATATAATTCAATTTATTGAACCTATTAATCAAGAAACCGTTTTAATCTCGTGGAAACCAATTGATGAAGAATCATCTTTAACTAAAACTACTAATGTTGTACTAGCAGCTTTTACGACGGCTTATGCTAGAGAAAAATTATATTCTTGTATCCATGAAAATAGTAAACAAATTTTATATATTGATACTGATTCTATTATAAGAATATGTAAAAATGAAAATGATAAATTAATGACAGGTAGTAAATTAGGAGATTTAACTGACGAGTTAGAGGAATATGGTGAAGGCTCATATATAAAATCTTTTATATCAGGTGGTCCTAAATTTTATTCTTTTATTGTACAAAAGCCTGATGGTGGTGAAGTTAAAGTATGTAAATTAAAGGGTGTCAGACTTGATTTAGAAGCACAAAAAAATATAAATTTCAATTCTGTTAAATCTTTAATTAAACGTGAAATTCCACCTTTTGAAATAAAATATGATTCTATACGTAGAACAAAAAATTTTCAAATTTATTCAACTATTGATAAAAAAATGATTTCTGTTACAGGACCTAAGCGTAATCATTATTAAAATATTACGTATCCTCTAGGATTTAAAAGACAACGAACATGAAATTTTTTTTTTTTGTAATAACTTTCTACAATAAAAATTTTTTATGTAATAAACTATGTTTGTCATTAATAAAAAAAAATCATTTTGAAAAAAAAAAAAAAAAATTTATGTGTTATTTTATTTAACCTATTTTTATCATTTTTTAGGTATATATAGTATTTATTTATTGAATTTTTTTCAGTTATTAAAATGTCTCTTGTTTGTCAATTTCCGTTTACGATGCTTCTTGCTGGAGCATCAGGTTGTGGTAAAACTACTTGGTTAAAAAAATTTTTAAATGAAAATATTTGTGATGTAAAATTTGATAAAGTTGATTTTTTTTATGGTCAATGGCAAGATAGTTATAATGAATTTACTTCAGTTGAATTTATTGAAGGCTTACCAAAAATGAAAGATTTTAATGATAAAAAAAAAAAATTAGTAATTATTGAATGAGGGAATCTGGGTCATCTAGTGTTATTATGGATCTTTTTACAAAAGGAAGTCACCATCTTGGATTATCAGTAATATTATTATCTCAAAATCTTTTTCATCGAGGTTTTCGAGATATTAGTTTAAATACACATTATATTGTTTTATTTAAAAATCCAAGAGATCGATCACAAATATTTTTTTTAGCGAGACAAATATTTCCAGAAAATCCACGTTTTCTTCAAGAAGCTTACTTCGACGCGACCTCTGTACCTCATGGGTATATATTACTAGACTTGAAACAGAATACACCTGAAAATATTAGAGTACGTACATGTGTTTTTCCTAGTGACACATATAATTTTGTTTACATTTCACGTAAAGATATAAATAGTGTTACGTCACACAATAATATACCAGTTGTACGAATATAATGGCTGTCGGAACGCGTAATCCGTTCAGTAAAAAACAAAGTATATTACTACAAGCATTAGTATATGCAAATCCACAGCAACGTAAAGCAATATTAAAATTTAGTGATAAAAATCTTATTCGGTGTATTAGTGAATGTTCATTAAATATTTTAAAAGGTACAATAAGTATAAATAAAACTGAAAAAAAAAAATTAAAAAAACATAAAACAATATTACGTTGTTTAGCTTCTCCCGGAAAAATTAAAAAAAAAAAAAAAATTTTAATTAATCAAACAGGTGGTGGCTCTGTACTACCTTTACTTCTTACTCCAATTATTTCAGCTATTATTACAAAAAATGGAACATGCACGTAAAATGGTTTTAATTCCTGAAGATTCAATAAATAAATTGAGTGACGTAGGTAGTGCTCAAACACCAGGTGATGTGACGTCACGACTTGATAATCAACTACATAAAATTTTAAATTCAAATAAAAATGACGTAGATAAATGGAATGAATATAAAGACGTTTTAAGACGATTTTTATTTTTTAATAATAATAATCATGAGTATAAAACATTAGATGAAGAAAAAGAAACAAAATATCCAGAAGAATTAATTATAAAAGCAGTTCCAAAAATTTTTCAAAAAAAAGCTGAAGGTCTAATAAATCACATATCAAGAGCAGATAATGGTAATAGATTAAAATGGAATGATAAAGGTTTAGTTTCGTTAGATGGTAAAATTATTCGTGGTTCAAGTATTATTGATTTAATTAATGATGCATTACGTCATAGAAAAAATGTTAAAGCTATTGGTCATGAAGAGTTTGCACGATTTTTAAAAGATATTCATGCTCCAAGAGATTTTGTTAATAATAATAGTTTTTGGGAAAACAGTGATGATGACGACATATCAATAAATACACCTGAAGTGATATCACCTATTTATAGAAAAAGATTGAGTAGACAAGAATTAATTTATTCTGATGAAGAAGTACCAAGTACAAATAAAAAAGCAAGTACGAATAAAGTAAAAAAAGTTGTAGCAACAACAACCTCTAATTTGCGAGCATCAACAAGATCTCAAAAATGGTTAAGCATAAAAAAATAAATCTAGAAAATATTTATTACGATCCTAAAAATCCCCTATCATTCATAGGGGCACGTAATATTTTAAAAAAATATCCAAAATCCAAAAAAGAAATTAAGGATTGGTTAGATTCTCAAAATACTTATACATTACATAAACCTGTAAGAAGAAAATTTCCACGTTTACATTATACCACAAAAAATGTCGATGATTTATGGGAAATGGATTTGGCAGACTTAACCTCATTACAAAGTTATAATGATGGTTATAAATTTTTATTGGTTGTTATAGATGTTCTTAGTAAATATCTATGGGTTGAACCATTAATTAATAAATCAGGTAATAATGTTTGTAAAGCACTTGAAAATATTTTTTTAAATAGTGGAAGAAGACCTATGGTTTTACAATCAGACAAAGGAAAAGAATTTTTAAATAAAAATGTACAAAACTTATTGGAAGAAATTAAAATACATTTTCGTGTTGTACGACATCCAGATATCAAAGCTGCTATAGTTGAAAGAGTTAATCGCACACTTAAAGAAAGAATTTATCGATATTTTACATTTAAAAATACACGACGTTATATTGACGTTTTATCGAAAATTGTAGATGCTTATAATAATTCAATACATTCATCAACAAAAATGACACCAGCTGCTGTCACTATTTTTAATGCAAAAAAAGCAAGTAAAAATATAGAACAACGATTTTCAAATGATAAAAAAAAAATAAATAAATACCATGTCGGTGACTATGTTAGAATCAGTATTGAAAAGTTACCTTTTCGAAAAGGTTATGTTGGATCTTGGTCTCAAGAATTATTTAAAATATCCAAAGTATACATTAGACAATTTTTACCTATTTACGAAATTGAAGATTTAAAAGGTGAAGAAATTTCCGGTTATTTTTATGAAGAAGAAATAACTAAAGTTAATCAAAATATAGAAGAAGAATTTTTTGATGTTGAAAAAATTCTTGATACACGAGGAAAAGGTAAAAAAAAAAGAATATCTTGTTAGGTGGAAAAATTATTCAAGTGATTTTGATCAGTGGGTACCAGCAAATAATTTAAAAAATCATGCAGAATAACAGTTTTTATATTACTCTTGTTAGTAATAAAAGTAATAATTTTTATCCACAAAATACAGCATCAAAATTTACATCACAATTGCATCGATCTTTTTTTCTTGAGGGTAATTGGGTTGTTGGTTTAAGTGAGATAAATTTTCCTAATAGTTTTTTTCATGTAAATAAAATTGATGGAATTATTACTATTGATCTAGGGAATGATACTAAATATAATATCACCATAGAACCTGGTGTTTATCCCAACACAGATGGGGTAATCTACGCATTTAATGAAAATACGTATTTTACTCAACATTTTGACATTGTGTATAATTCTCGTACACGATTTGTAACAATAACAAAAAAGTGTAATAGTAGAGAATGTAAAAATTTCATTATATGAAATTAACAGAAAAAATAGCAAATATTCTTGGATATACTTATGATCCAGCTGGTCTTATTTTTACTGAAAGACAACGTGTTTTAAGAGGTAATTTACCTGCAAGTATATTACGTGGGCTTCCATCAGCTATGTATATTTATTGTGATATTGTTTCACCTCATATTATTGGTGATAGCAATAAACAAGTACTACGAATTGTTCATTTTGATTCTAATAATTATCAATATGGCGCATCATTTATTGAAAAATTTCAACCATATTATTTTTCATTATTACGTCACACATTTCAGACAATTACAATAGATATAAAAGATAGTAATGGCTATTCTATCTCATTTGCATACGAACCATTATTCGTAACACTTTATTTTATTAAAGTTGAATAAAATGTATATACAATATTACGAAAATCAAGTTGGTGGGGGGGCATTAGTACATCAAGTACATTTAAATCAACGTGGTCAAGGTGTTGGTGCTTTTTTGGGAGGTTTATGTAGAGGTGTATTACCGTTAATTGGTCGTGCATTAAAACCTGTAGGAAAAGAATTATTATCAGTTGGAATGAATGTACTTGGTGATGTCATAAGTCGTCGATCTAATTTTAGAGATTCTCTTGAAGAAAATATGACAAATTCTGGTAATAGATTGAAAAGAAAAGCAATGGAAAAAATAGATTCATATTTGAGTGGGGGTGGTGTGTATAAAAGTAAACGATTAAAGAGATCAATTAGTCAGAAGCGTAAAACTTTTGGAAGAAAACGTTCCAAGAAAAAAAATAATCAAAAAGGTCGTGGTATAGTGAAAAAAAAAAAAACTAAAAAAAGACGTATAAACGAAAATAAAAAAAAATCTCAAAAAGGTGGTGGGAAAAAAAATAAAAAAAATCTCAAAAAGGTGGTGGAAAAAAAAATAAAAAAAAAACTCAAAAAGGTGGCGGTAGAAAAAAATCTAGTGACATTTTTTCATAATGGCTTTCCTTCATAACCATTCTCCAGAGTGTAGTAAATCGGAATTAGATTTATTTACATTACCTCCTACTCAGACTACAGTTGAAGAATCTCATTGGGTTTATTATAACCCAGTGACAGCACTTACAGATGATTCACCAATAGAATTTCATATTCCACCAAATGGAGAAGAATATATAGACTTGGCTCATACTATGTTAAAAGTAAGATGTAAAATTA
>WSYQ01001310.1:0-108047 GCA_011426435.1 Lysiphlebus fabarum
ATTATATAAATAATATAAATAGAAGTATTAAATATTATCAATAGAAATATAAAAATGATTGGAAAATATAAATAAAATATGGATATTAATATTAATAATAGGAATATTATGAATAATATAATTAAAAATTTTGATATTATTAAAAATAAAAATAGAAACATTCATATGAGTAATTATATCAATAGATATATGAATATAATCGAGAAATATTAATATTATATGATTTTCAAGATTAACAATAACATCAATATTAATATTAATAATATAAATAATATAAATAAATATATTAATAATAATTTTAATGAATATATCAATAGTAATATAAAAATGATTGAAGATATAGATATTATATGATTTTTAATATTAGTATTAACATCAATATTAATATTAATAATATCATCAACAATAATATTGATTATAGAAATAATACAAATGGAAATATTAATGATAATATCAGTAATTATATCAATAGACATATAAATATAAATGAGAAATGTAATCATTATATGAATATTAATATTACAATAACATTAATATGAATAATAATATAATTAAATATATCCAGAGAAATATAAAAATGATTGACAAAAATATAAATCATATGAGTTTTATAATTAATAATAACATTAATAATAATATTAAAAACAGAAATAGAGATATGAATAATATAAATAATAATATCAATAATAATATTAGTAAAAAAATCAATAGAAATATTAAATGATTGAAATATATAAATGTCATATGAGTTTTAATATTAATAATAATATCAATAATATGAATAATAATATAAATGATAATATAAATAATATTAAGAATAGAAATAGAAATATTAATAATAATATGAGTGAATATATTAACAGAAATATGAAAATAATTGGAAAATATCATAAGATTTTCAATAATAATAATAACATTAATATTACTATTAATAATATCAATACTAGAAATAATACAAATAGAAATATTAATGATAATATCAGTATTTATATCAATAGAAATATAAAATTGATTGGAAAATATAAATATTATAAGATTTTTAACAATAATAATAACATTAATAATAATATTAATAATATAAATAAAATTATCAATAAATATGTTACTAGTAATAATAAAAATGGAAGTATAAATATGATTGAAAAATAGATAGATATTATTCGAGTTTCAATATTAATAATAATATAATATTAATATTAATAAAAACATCAATATCAATATCAATTATTTCATTAATAATGATATTAATAATATAAATAGAATAACAATATAAAATTATGAAATAGTGCCTTCTTATTTATATAAATTATTCGAAGATAATTATAAATTTATAAATAATATAACAATAGGTGTGTTCGTTCACTATTCACACCGAGCATATGCACGGAGCGTATGCAAGGAAGCGCTAGAGTCGTGCGGCCATTTGAAGAAACTTTATTGATATAATTTACTAACGCATTGGATTCGGAAAGAAAAATAACAACACCATAACTAATTAGCAATTAATAATTATAAAAGACAGCAAAAGAACTGAAAAAAACAAATAACAATAAATAAATAGTAAATTTTATTAAAAAAGTTTCTTCAAATGACCGCACGACTCTAGCGCTTCCTTGCATACGCTCCGTGCATACGCTCAGTGTGAATAGTGAACGAACACACCTAATGACAGTACACAAGCAAACAGTCTATCATATAGACGCAACATAGAAATACGCTTGGACGCGGGAGAGAGAACGCTGGTGCGTCCCCTCTACTTTTTTTCAGATCACTCTCAAACATGACGACGGTCTATCGTGACTCTCTAGTGTGTCAACGCTTGAGCGTTACATGTATTTTTTTTACCCCCTAGAGAACGAAAAAAAGTTTCACTTCCAAACAAAATGGAGGCTTTATAAAATTTGGGTGGCATTCGCGCGAAAAAATGGGAAATTTATCAAGTTTACGGTGTACGCGTGCACATCACACGCAATGTTGAAAGTTTTGTGTGCATAAGTATCAAACACGTCGATGGCATTCCAGGGCTTGCCTAATATAACGAGGTATATTTGTGTGTGCATTTGATACTCGACAAAGGTTGAGTACTTCTAAACATGGTAGAAATATACAGGTAAGTCCAATTCTCGAACAGAAATAAAAATCTACTGGGCTATCCAGGGCCTGGACACCAAATGTTAAATTTTCAGGCTAAAACTCATGGTGGGGGAAACCTCCGAATTCAGAAGGCCAACATTATAAATTGAATTTGTAGAAACTTTCGGTTCGTAATGGTTGCAGCATGGCGTCTCGAATCCGCGCGTATATTTTGAATAATAAAATATTTCTTAAAAAAATTAAAATTTGTCTTAAACTTAAAATGAAGAGATAATAATAATAAATGTTAACTTAATAAATAAATACTCAAATAATAACTTCATGTGTAAGTTTATTGTGATAAAATTTTTATAAAATGTAGACAATAAACAATATAATAAATGTTAACTCAATAAATGCATTATATTTTTTCTAAAATTGAATTTTTAAACTATTGTATATATCAAGTAGTTATAGATATATAAATTTGTTATTAAATAATAATTATGAAAAAAAAAAAAAAAAAAAAAAAAAGTAACTTCAAGTTTTATTTTTATTTTTATCTCTTTTAAAAATAATTCATATTATTTATTATTTTCAATTTACATAAGTTATATTTCATATAAAAATAAATATTATATATTTATTCTCATCGAGACAATAAATAAACAATGTACACTTTGAATATTTTATTGTTATGTTTTTTTTTTTTTTGTTATTTATTATATCACTGTTTTTTCAATATGATTATTATTTAATTTTTAAAAAAAAAAAAAAAAAAATAAATACTTAAATAATAAATTTATGTGTAAGTTTATTGTGATACAATTTTTATAAAATGTTGACAATAAACAATATATTTTAAAAGGTAATCATAGTTATAAATTATAACTTAAAATAATAATTTAAAAATGGTTTATTATTATTATTATTATTATTATTATTATTATTTAGAGCAAAATTACTTTGTTGAATAATTTTTTTTTCACTCATTGTATAATTATTGAAAACTAGAATTAGTTTTTCATTATTACCAGTTAAAAATGAAATTAATTTAATTGTTGATGATTTTATTTTATTGCTTATTAAACTATGAAATTTTTTTGCATCAATTTTAATAATTGTGTCAGAATAACTTGTAAAAAATTTAATTAAACAATATTCCCATAATGATAAATCAATTTCATTATTTATTTCAAGTTGACTCATTTGAATACAAAATTTATGTATTATATTTGTTCCAATTGTGATATTATTAATTTTTTTATAAGCAAATAGTTGATTTACTTGAACGTGATTTAGCACTTGTTTATTATGCTATCAGAAATTCAAGTGATGCATTAACACGTGATCCATTACAATTAGGTGGACAATTAATATCATGGTTAAGACCAGTTGTTGAAGATATTGGTGATTTAGTTAGTATTATGATAACAGCAGCAATGGCATGGTGTAATGGTTATGCTGTACCATTATTAGTACCACTTAATGGTTGGTTACAATTACCATTACCATTACAAATACGAGCATTAACATGTCCACAAGGAAATAATTTATCAAATAAAACAATATAAAAAAAACCATCACATTATTATTTAAATAATTTTAATTTCCATTAACTTTATTTTTCTTTATAAAAAAAAAATTAAAATGCATGTTGAAGAAACATAAATATGAACAAAAAAAAAAGAAGATAATAAAAATAAATAAAATAAAAAAATCTAGGCTAAAAGTTTTTTTACATTTTAATTTTTTATTTTGTGTCCTATTCAAGGATATATTTTTTTTTTATTTTATTATATACTTGTTTAAACTAGAAATTGAGTTCAAAGACATGAACATCAATCAAGCAGAGAATTATATTTTAAAATATGTTTGACTGAGACACTTGTTACAAACAACATTATTATTCTATGAAAAAATATATTATAATATTAAAAAAAAAAATAATAATAAAATTAAATTAAGGGTTTAAATTATAGTAACTATTAATTAGATGAAATTATATTTTTTTTCTAAAATGATGATATCATGAACAACAACAACAACAACGTGACATCATTTTGTCAAACTTTGTGATGAAAAATATTCAACTTTTTTGGGAATTTATTGTTAAAATAATTTTAAAATATCATTTGTATTGTTAATTTATTTAAAAATCAGCAAATAGTTGATTTACTTGAACGTGATTTAGCACTTGTTTATTATGCTATCAGAAATTCAAGTGATGCATTACAATTAGGTGGACAATTAATATCATGGTTAAGACCAGTTGTTGAAGATATTGGTGATTTAGTTAGTATTATGATAACAGCAGCAATGGCATGGTGTAATGGTTATGCTGTACCATTATTAGTACCACTTAATGGTTGGTTACAATTACCATTACCATTACAAATACGAGCATTAACATGTCCACAAGGTGCTAAATTAATTGAAATAGCACCATCTGGACAACATATTGTTATTGTACCATCAGAATTATCATCACAATGTGATGCACAACTATGGCATGTTATGGTGATTTGTTTATGGTCATTGGAAAATTTTAAATTATTAAATAATATTATAATACCATCATCAATAAATACAGTTGATATATCAAGTGATTCAGTATTTTTACTTGCTGCATGTGATGATGAAAAATTATATTTACGTTCACTTGCAACTGGTACAGAAATTCATACACTACGTGGACATCAAGAACCAATTGAAAGTATTTGTTTAGCAAAAGATTGTCGTCGTGTTATTGCTGGTGGTATTGATGGTTCTATATCTGTATTTGATATGCATTCTGGTAAATTAATAAGATCATTATCAGCAAATTTATCAGCTGATGTAACATCAGTTAAAGTTACTGATAAAGATGATTTTCTTGTAACAGCAAGTGGTAATCGTGTTATTTATTGGAGTTTTAGAGATGAAGATATACCAAAATTAAATAAAACTAAAAATCATCATAAACAAGAACAAACAATACAACAACATACTGCATCAATAACTTGTATTGATATTTTTTTTTTTTGATTCTTTTGAGAAACTATACTAGTTGAATTACCATGTGAAGGTGACATTCTTGATGACAAAATTATCAATGATGTAATTTTTTTTCCTCATTTTTTTATCTCAAATACTTGCATGAAAATAAATTATCATCACAAAAAATCTACTTTAAATTGTTTGTCAATTGTTTTATCAATAATTATATTATTTTTTCTTTTTCGATGCGTATTTTCTTTATCATGTTCACTTGTTTGCTGAGAAATTTTGATAGTATTATTAATTTTAGTTTGAAAATTTTTGTATTTTCTGACTGACAAAGCTATTTCACGGTTTATAAAAATTCTGGCCAGTAAAGGAAATATTATCTTTCGAATTTTTAATGGATGACGAATGCAATTTAACCAATTTAAATTTTTAATATTTTTTTCGAATACAATAACAGATTCATTTGCAATGTTTTTTATTGTCAAATCCGGAGCAATTACATTATTAAAAATTACAAACACATCTGTTATGAGTTTTACTGTGTGCTGTGTAGGTTCCCAACTATTTCCAGACTCAGTATTATCAATATTAATTAAACAAGATAAACATTCATTGCAATTATGCAATTTTAGAGTTGACATTAATTCTCTAGTTATAATTCGTGGCATCATTTCATTTGTTGCATACACCATTTCAACAATAGCTTCACAATCACTGTCATAATCTGGTAGATGTAAAACAGGTATGTCTTCATTCAGATTATTTTTGTTATTTTTATTATCATCATCATCATCATCATTACCACCTTCATTGTATTCATAAAGATTACCTTGACTAGCTTCTATTAATTTTCTTGATGTTTTTAATTTTAATTCTTTATTTAAATTAAACCAATCAGATTGATTAAGTAAATATTGTGTATCATTATTTTGCTGACAATTGGAATCTTTTGAAGAAATAGTTAAAAAATTTGCAATTATTATACATTTAATAATCCTCATCATATCAATCGCAGTAGGATGACTGTTACAACCCAGAGATCGTCGAATACATGAGAATAAATTTTCGATGATATCTTGGTGTAATCGTCTGAGATTTATTGATTCACAATTCTCTTCAAAAATCAATTCATAACAAAGGTCTTTCATGGAACTCATCGTTAAACAAGTATTATAAATACATGGAGGGGTAGCATGACTACCATCCCATTTTATATAATGAGAATTTTTAAGTATTTGTGTGTACTCAATCCATTTTTCCCAGTGGTATGACTCTTTAGTAACTAAACACCTTTTGTGTGTATTTTTTTTATCACTTTTCGACGGACCATTGGTGACATCACAAATGTTATTCAACAGCTCAATAACCCAGGCTGTATTTTGATTTTTTCTTACTTGTTCTGGTACATTTATATCTTGTTGTTTTTTTTTATTTACAAATTGTGTGCTACGTAGGTCATTTGCTGTAGTTTGGCTCATTAATTTAACAGCATTTTTAACACGCATCTTGTCTCTTGATCCTGGATACATAATTTCATCGTTCCAAGTGGTACAACCTTCTATTCTTTTTAATTGGTACAATAACACAAGGTCACTCCAAAGACCTTCAATTCCATTTATTACCATGATATTACCTGGATAAGCTAATTTTAATTCATCAGCATTTTTATATACACAACTATTAATTTTAATCCAGTTTTCAAAATTTCCAAGCCAATTATTCCTTAAACATTTCCACTCATGAGGAGCATCTGGTAACAAATAAATTTTTACACCATCTTGTATAAAAAAATTACGTGTATAATCATCATTTGATTTTTTTGAAATGCCTCTTAACAAATCCATAGCTGAACAATTAGGTTTTGCTGCATCAGTCACAAGACCTTTAACAATTATGCCAATTTGTTTTAACTTTGATATATGTAATTCAATTAATGATGCTAAATCTTGACTTTTGACACCACCTTTATTAAAATAAAATGATAAAGGTTGGACCCAAGGCACATAAATACCTTGTGCCATGAATACTAAACCTTTATTGGCTATTTCTGTATTATTTAGATATGGCAAATCATTGCCATAGTCTTGAAATCCAAATATTTTATCAACAGCTATATCATAAGCTGGTATTGGTTTTATTGCAACTTCATCAAGACCTAACATACAAAATTTTGCTCTTGGATCCATACCTTGGATTTTTTTTCCAATAGCTTCAAAATAATCTTCATTAATGCCTACACCCATTGAAAGTTTGGAAAATATTCTCTGACAAGTTCTACGTGATGGAAAACAAGTGGATTCTAATTGTTGTAAAAATTCGTATGCTTGGATACCACGTTTTTGAATGTTTAAACTTAAGAGCTTGTCATCGAATGTCCAAGTTCGATGGTTAGAGTGGATATTGACGTTGCGACAATGTGCTGTAATTAGTTGATGTAGCAAAGGTGATTTAATTGTATCATCAAAATTACGACTTTTCAATTGTTGTTTTAGATTGTCTATTTCTTTATCTCTTTCCATCAAGTCAAGCTTTAGTTGTTGAATCGTTGAATCACATTTGATAAAAGCCTTAAATAGTGCTTCTTCTTTTTCGTTGGAATTATAAGAGCTATATGGAAGGTTGTAGTCTTCAAGAATTAGGCTTTTTGAACGACGTATTGCACCTGTTGAGACGAAAATAAAGTTATTAAAATAATACAAATAATAATGATTATAATAGAGTAAATATTTTTTCAAAATGAAAAATTATATACGGTCAGAAATGAATTTATTAAATTCATGTACCTTCACAAACATGAAATTAAATATTGTGTTATTTATTATTAATCAGAAAAAAAAACATTTTTTTTTTATTTTTTAAATAAATTAATTTTATAGTTACTAAATATTTAAATCTGGAACATAAAATTAATTTACTTGGGCTCCGTAGATATTTTATTGATTAAATTTTTTTTTTTTTTTTTTGTCTTTTAATAAATATACGTTATCATATCATTTTAGAATATTTAGAGGTGTCGAAGAGATGGCTGGGGGGTTAAAAGTACGATATTTAGCGATCAACAGATGAAAAATTGAGGTAAAATAGTCGATGCGATTTAACAATAATATTTTTTTTAAATATCAAAACAATGATGACATGTTGTTATATATTATATTGTTTTAAAATATTTTTTTCTTAATTTAAATATTTATTGTAATAATTTTACGTTGCAAAAATAATTGGAGGAATATGTAATAAACGGATCATTGTGTCATTTAAAATCAACCAAAAAACGTCTAATAAAAATTTATTTTTTTCTATTATTTTGTTTTGTCTATCATCTTTATAAATAATAGAAAATATTCAACAGTTAATTATAATTTATATTTAGAATTTAAACGATAAATTATATTAATTTTTGAAAATGGAAAATTAAAGTTCTAAAACAATGAAATTAATTACACCCCTACCTCCTCTTTCCAATCACCCGTTTCGACACCTTAATAACTATAAACTTGATACAATTTTTTGAAGGTTTATAAAAAAAAAAAATAGAACTTAATATTATATAATATTTAACAAGAATAAAAAAAAACTTTCAATCAAGTAATTAACTTTTGAGTGATTTTCTTAAATATAAACTTACATTAAATCCTTTTATACTTTAGCAGCCTCAGGTTAGAAGCTACACGATTATTTAATATCCTGTTAATTTTAATCATGATGATTTTTGCATGACGTGGGTCAATAAGTTGTAATTGAGCATTTACCAAATTTGTAAATTTGGTGTATTGTCGAATAGTACTGCATTTATTTTTTCGACAGGAACAAATGTTTTCAGCACATGTAATTTCTTAAGATAATGATATATAAAAATTATTAAAATTAAATAAAGCATTCAAAAAGATTAAAAAAAAAAAACAGAAGAGAAGTAACCAACTAGAATTCATATTTTTAATGTGATAAACGTATAAAATCGAGCCAAAAGAATTTGATAAGAAACGTGCAAGAATAATTCGTGCTCTTCATGTATAGATTTTCCAATTATAGAAATTTTTAATAGAGTATATTTTTATAAAAAAAAAAAAAAAAATAAAAATTAATAAATTAAAATGAAAATAACAATAAAAATTGTTGCGAGATCAATCGGACGAGCTTATTTGCCTCCGTAATCATGAATCGGAGGTTCATCATTCATTCATTTTGACCATGGAATTATTAATTTTTCATTATTATTATATTTTTTATCTTTATCCAATAATGGTAGTTGTGATTGTGGTGATGATGATTATGATGATGAACCATTTCTATTACCACCACCAATACTTTCACCTACACCACCACCACTATTACCAGAAGACGTGTTAAATTACATAATTGTTGAAATAAACTCAAACCAGTCATACTTATTGTTTCTGGTGTTAAACTTGGTAATTTATGCATACATAAATGTTTTAATGTATCAATACCAAGTGCATGTTGTTCAGTTGATTTAGCATGACTTAATAACCAACTAAATCATCAGCACACATTGTATCTGGTGCAAGACATTGCCATAGTATATCAACTTGTTCTAAACTTAAACGAAAACAATCTGGTGATCCTAATGGTGAAAATATTGATGATAAAAATTGTAATCTAACTTGTATTTCAGTTTGTTGTGAATATAAATTTGATGTACAACCATTTTTTTGCTAATTCATTGAATATGTTTTAAGATTATTAAAAAAATGTTTCATCATACCACGTTCTCAATCAGCCCATGTTAATATTGTATGTATCCATAGCACCAAATTGTTGAAAACTAGCTAATAATTTTGGTAATAATCTTAATGATACAATAACTGAATAATTTATTGATAAATTATGTAAACAACCTTCAATAAATTTCATTGGTATTAAACGATCAACATTAAAACATAATAAACTACATATTGCTTTTTCAGCTTCAAGTGCTAGGTCCTCACCTAATTGTCCAATTTTATCATCTTGTAATAAATCCCATAATAAAGTATTACCTGGTTTACAAACTGTATCAAGATTAAATTGTGATGTTATACGATTTTGTATTGTTGGTTGTTGTCTAATACTTCTACGTATTTGTGGATTACGAAATACTGATCTTCTCATTGTTAATTGTGATTGATAAAGTTTTAATTTTAATTAAATTTATTTTAACAATATCATTTGTTGTTAATATATTGTCAATTATTTTTTTTGTTTTAATATTTGTAAAATTTTCAATATCAAAACCAGTATTTAATGACAAAAGTTGAATATTATTTTTATTTTTACAATTATTAATTTCACAATCACTATCAATCATTATCACCACCAGAACGTGCTTGTTTACGTGGTGATGGTCCACCAGATAATGCGGGACTTGGTTCTTCTTCATCATAATCTGGACTACTACCATCTAAACCACTTGGATCAGTACTACTACTTTCAATACCTTCTGTTTCTCTTGATAAATCACGATTTTTAATATTAATATTAGAAGTATAACCAGGTGTACCAGATGTCCATATAAATTTAATTAATGCTGATGCTAAAAATAAACTTTGTTCAGTATGTTCCTTGGGTTCAAGTTTACAAAGTAAAGAATATAAATGTAGTACTGGTGTTGGTGATAAATATTTAACTAATGGTGCTAATAAATCATAAACAGGTTTACTACAATGTTTTAATTGTGCTGCTTGCCACATTGTATCCATATCTGTTGATGATATTCTACCTTCTATTGCTAAAAAACTTAATACAATATGACTTTGTTTAATAACTTCAACATGTAAATTTGGACCAAATATATGTGATATTATATTATTATCAGTTCACCATGTTGCTAATGAATGACCAATTTGTTCAATTTCAGCAACAGTTTCACTATTACATAATTCATTAAATGCTGTTATATGAGAATTTATTTGTGCAATACCAGCAAGTGTCATTGTTAATGTTGTGCTTGTAAAATATTTAAATGCTAAATCAAGACCATCACGATCAAATGTTGGCATAACAGCATCAATTGGATCTTTAATAGCACTCCACATAAAATCAGCCATTGTACGAACTGCTGGTGTACGTAAATCTTTATCACCAAGACGACACATATATTTCATAACACGTCCACGTAATGGTACAAATAATTGCATTACACTTGCATAATTAAGCCATAATTTAAAATTACATATAACAGCAACCATTGAATGTGCAAGACCAACTGGTAATGATTCATCTAGATCAAAACTTGATGACATTATATTAAAACTATCTTAATGACAAAATATTGATACAGCACGTATTAATGGTGCTGGTACTTCTGGATCATGTGGCTCACCAAAACCACCTTCATCTTTAACTGGTGCAAATGGATTTAATGCACCACCATGTTTCATAGCAATATAAAGTGGAAAATTAAAAAGAAATATTTTTGATAAGAAATGAAATAATTTTTCACGATCTTGTTGTGTCCATTTATCTTTTTGTTTATTATTAATATTATCTGATGATTTTGTTTGAATTGATGTTGTTTCTTTATCTTTTTTTTATCATTTGTTTTTTTAATATTATCATTATCATCATTATCATCACCATCGCCACCATCATCATCATCATCATCATTATCATCATTGACAATTGATTTATCATTTTTTGCCGATTCATGAATACGAAGGTGCCCGGAGGGTGCTTATTTGCCCATTAAGATTTTTTTATATATATATATATAAAAAAATTATTATTATAATAGAAAATGTTGCAAGTATATTCAGAGAAATATTTTTGAATTATTTTAATAAATAATAATAACAACTAATGTAATTTCCAGGTGATAATATTATAACGAAATTATTTTTGATAATATCATTTATATAACAACGAAAATAATTGTCGCGTAAAAATTTATAATATTATTTTTTAAGTATTTAAAACTATTCAGAAAAAAAAATAATAATATTAATACAAATAAATTGTGCAAAGAAATTTGAAAAAATATTTTTAAATTGTTTAAAATAAAAAAATAATTGTCACGTCTCAGGTAAAATTCACCCCCGGATTGACGTCGAAACAAGGCGAAAACAAGTTAAAAAAAAAAAGGAATTAATGTTGCTTAAATCATAATTTTATATTTAATTTATTAAATAAATAAAAATTCTAAGGAAAAGGATGTAGCTAAGGAAAAGATGTAGCTAAAGAATTACAGTTGCTTAAAACATGATTTTTTGGCAACATTAATTCCAATGGATATTCTTTTTTCTATAATTCAATAAAATAAAATAATAAGAAAAAAAAAATAACAAGTGATACACGTATTGAAGAAAATGGACCAATAACCAGGATCAGGAAAAGTAATATATATATATATATATATTTTTATCAAAAACTTACGAAATTCACTGGATTTATTTAGATGTATTTTTCTTGGGCATGTATTACTCGTGTTTTTAAGTTGTCTACTTGATGATGGTTTTGTAGATGCCAGATTGTTCATATCAGAACAAGAATGTCTTTTGTTATTAATTTTTTTACTTGACGATGGTATACTTGATTCAATATCATGAATGTCTGAACAAGAATTTCTTCTTGGATGACTGAAAACATCTTGATCATCAACATTTGTATTTTCATTAATAACTGCTTTATCCACTAATTCTAGAAAAAAAGAAAAAAAAAAAAAAAATCACTTGTTCATCGTTTGACATCAACAATATCACATATTTGGATGGCAAGCAAATATAATTTACTCAGGAAGGTCAATATTACCTTGATAATTTATATTTGTTGTCATTTGTTCATGTATTTTATTATTATCAGCACCAAATGATTCAAACGTAGTACTAAGAGGTGGTTTCGTAACTTGAGCAATACATTCGTCATATATTTGTGTTGTTTCATTGGAAGATTTACTAGGTAACAATGTTTCTTCATTTAACTGGTCTACAGACTTATGTTTAACAACTAGAAATAATTACAATTGTTAGTACCAGAAGAAAAAATATTATATTCAACATAATTAAATCTATACATAAAAAAGTACAAACCATTCTTTAAATTTTGTAAATTATTGGTATTTTGTAATATCTCGATATGTTTATTAGTATCTCTTAGCTTGTCCATCAATGTATCAGGAAGAGGCTGTACTCGTAAATTTAATGTGGGTATAGCTTTTGGTTTCAATTTCTTGTTACCATTCTTGTCAATATCAAAATCCTCTTCAAAATGACAAGCACACATGTATTGATATTTTTTAATATAACTGAATGATTTATCGATTAATCGTGTGTTGCCAGAAATTTTTACCCATTCAAAAATTCTAAAACAAAAATTTTTTTGAATTAAAAATAAATAAGTCAACTTATTAACATTAATTCAGAATACAATATATATCTTCGAGAACTTACCTGTCATCATTTTTTGGAAATGGAAAAAATAAATCTTTTAAACATTTGCCATTCTGGGTATTATGATTACAACGTAATACAGCACATGTACGTGTCATTTTACTTATTTTTATTTCTAACCTAACACTTTCTTGTTTGTCTTATTTATAATAAATTCATGTCAATATCACTTTTTTTTTATTAATAATTTAAATTTTCAATTATCAACTAATAATTAACAACACAGATGTACACACATATCAATTATTGTAAAATTAATGCTTAAATAAACTCAAAAATTTTGTTGATTTATCTCATTTATTTTGAACGTTCCAGTACATTCCAGTAACTCTCGTTAGCTATGGGTATTTATTATTATTATTATGACCGACGCTTAGTGATTTCAATGACGCCAACACAACATTAAGAAAATCACGATTTTCGGAAATTTTTTGTTGTTATTGTGGTCGCCTGTTTTCGGATCCGAAAATTTAACGGTGGTGGGGAGCCTATTTGGTGTCCAGGCCCTGGGGCTATCTTCAAGTAGCCATTTTCACTAAATTTTTTGTATGTGTGCTTAAATCTGTGTGCCCACATATGTAATATTACATATGTGTGTGTGTCTGTCATATTATAATTGTTTACCCAAGATGATTAGAAACATTTCTGTTTATTATTAATTATTTATGTATAACATAGATAGATAAATAATGCATAAATAACTTGCATCGATCATAAATGAAAACCTTAAAAATATTGTTCAATATTTATAAATGTAAAACTAATCCTCAAAGATATGTGATAAATGTAATAGCAGTTATTCAAATTTGATTCACTAGGTACTTGCTTAACATGTTAATAGTTGAACGATAAAATAAATTAAAACCTATTGATAATAAAAGTTCATACTATTCAAACTATCAACTTAAATATTTTAAAAATAGTAAATAAATAAAAAAAAATTGAATATCGCAATAATATTACAACTACAGTTGTTTTTTTTTATATATTTTTTATGAGTATTTTTTTTTTATATTCAAGTATTATATTTTCAAGATACTATTTTGTCGAAAAAATTTTAACTAGTTCAAATTTTGATGATTATTTATCATGCTTTTAATTTGTGATTTAAATAAAATAGCGCCAGTTTTAGCCAATATGGCGACGATCAGAGATTCTTCCTATTGGCTGAAAAAAACCTATATGCGCACGGACCTACTTGTATATTTCTACCATGAATACATAGAGTGAAACCGTCAGAAGAAGATCACGATGATCAATCAGCGCATGCGCCAGAATTCAGTTATACATATCAATACATATTAAATTTGCGTGTCTGTGTTTCCACTTCCTTACCGAATTTTTCAATCAGTCACATACATATACAGATTTTCAATGTATCGTTATATTCTCGCGCATGCGCTGATTGATCATCGTGATCTTCTGACGGTTTCACTCTAGATACTACTGACTATACATGGAGTCTGTTCGAAAAGTCACTCGGAAACCCGGAAGCAGCGCAGTAGACGAAAAAATATAGGAATAAAATAAACTTAAAAGTAACTAAAGGTTACTGTAGACTATTGATTGTAATAACGGCCATATTGCAGGCAACTCACTTTTGTTACTTATGAAAAGTATTTTTATAATTATTATTAATAATTAAACAATAGAATATTTTTTTGATTTGTAGTTTGTACCTATACAAATTCATGACAAAAAAAAATCATGCTTACCACAACAAAATATCAAAAAATTTCTATGATCACAATCTCGAACTTCCGGGTTTCCGAGTGACTTTTTGAACGGACCCTTGGTTATTGATAGCGAGCACGGTAGAATTTGGTAATATTTATGAAGCAGCACAACGAATATTGATAGACGGTAAAAATTGCTATGTAGCTCAATATAAATTGTTAAACATTACAATAGAATTTGTCGCAGTACAACAACTTTTATTGTTGACCTTAACAAAACATATTATACATTCCAATAAAAATTATATGACAAAGATATTGTTGTGCCGCATAACAAAATTTTTTTAAACTGTACTATAAAAAGTATATGAAGGCTAACAATTTTTATCTGATATATCCATAATAAGTAACTGGATGGGATTTCACCTCTAGTTTGTAGTGCTGTCACGACAATTTTTTTCATTTTTTTTCTCCGTGTGTGTATACTTTACAGTTTTGAAAAAAAATTTTGCGTAATTGATAATATATTGTAATATTTCATTTAAGCTGTTTTGCTGCCTGGAATACTGATGATTTTTTTGGCAAACTATGGTTGTGATCGTTATTTGTCAGTGACAATATTTACTTTAGCATTGACAATAAACGGGGCTGTAACTGCTGGCTACCTTGGCAACGGACTTGACATTGCGCCAAATTTTTCAGGGACAATATTTGGTTTAGCCAATACATTTTCATCACTTGGTGGTGGTGTCAGTAGTTTCATGGTCGGCAATCTTACATATAAAAACCAAACTTTTCAGCAGTGGAGTATAATTTTTTGGATACTTGCTGGTACCTACATTGTTGGTGCTCTCACGTTTGCAATATTAGGGACAGGGGAATTACAGAAATGGAATAACCCCCTTGATCAACAAGAAGTGTCGAATAATGCCAATATCGCCAATGCATCTGAAGAAAATGTTCCACTTAATGATAAAATGGTATTGAGGTTGTAATCTTAAATCATTTTTGTTGATATTCTCATTTTCTATCTAACAAATACTGTATGCTGAAAGATATACTGAATTCTGTGCAACAATTCAGAGATTTAAAAATAAATCGTCTACATCCCAAGACAGTTTATAGTATTTGAAAGATGAATAAAAGTGTTTTCAAATATTTTTGTCTTTGATGATGATCATTAATATTTTTTTTCCATATGAATTCATATTAAGGCATAGAAATAAAAGTTTACTATATTTACTTTATTCTTTTCTTCAAAAATTAAAAAATGTGTCAGTCTATGTACATTTGTCGTAGAGGTGGATAGTGATTCAGCGTAATTGAAAAAGAATACATTCAAGCAGATTAAACAACTGTTTATTTTAAACGACAAAAATCTAGTGAACATTCGAGGGCTCACCCATGCTAAGCGAAGGTAGCGAGGCTCGACCCGGGATGAAAAAATCGAGATATTATAATGGAATACAATTATTTTTGATACTTGAAATAGTATCCCTCAGCGCCATTAGAAGTGCTTTTCGAATATCGCTTGAAAAGTATTTTTAGCGGGATAATTATGTTTGACGAGAATTCGAAATACAATTGTATCCGGTTAAAATACCTGATAGGGGAACTCAAAAATACTATTGTATCCCATCGAAATACTTGCTAATTAAATATTTAAAAATACTATTGTATCCGGCTATATTCGATTCAGGGGTTATAATATTTAATAGTAGAGATGATATAAAAATTTTTTAAGTCCCGTAAAATTCGAGTATCTGACTACTTTGAAAGTATATTTTTAAATACTCAAACATTAAAAATACCCGTCAAAGATAATTGTATCCGAGAGTCAGTCTCTGATGATACCAACAAAATATCAAAGAATACTCATAAGCATTCTAACAAATACTCATAAATATCACCGGATATAATTCAAACACTATAAAGTATCAATAATACCTTTCAAATACTTGAGTTTTTCATCCCGGGGACACAAGCCTCAAAGCCTGTAATTCAGACTTATTGAATTTTTTTTTTTTTCAAATAATTTTTTCTTGATCAACTTTTCATCCAGAATGGATCAAACTATCTCTATTAAGCTACGGAAAAGCATGGAGTAAGGCTAGCCTGATACTATCCTGACCAGGAAATTCGTAAAATGTCTAGGAATAAATTTGTTACTTTTTTCATTATCCAATTGAATTTAGCTAGCCTTACTCTATGCTAAATAGGGAGAGCCTGATCCATTCTAGATCAAAACTTGATCAAGAAAAAATTATTTGAGAAAAAAAATAAATTCAATACTTATGCCTTGATCAAGTTTTGATTCAGACTTCCTATTTAGGATGAAATGAGATACCCTGATGCTATATCGACCAGACAATACCAAATTGTAATTTTGACAAGCATTCATTAGTCCGGATTATTATATTACATTTCTTCCAATTTTATTTTTAAATCTTGCTGAATATTTAACCAGCAAGTATTCTGATAGGATACAATAGTATTTTTGAATATCCCTATCAGGAATTTTAACCGGATACAATTGTATTTCGAATACTCGTCAAACATAATTATCCGGTAGTCATCAAATATTATAAATAAACTATAATTTTTACTTTTAAATATAAATAAAAAATATGGCCATCTTCGCCGAAATAATAGGGTTCTTTTAACTCTACACTAAGACCCCATTTTGAGAGTAGCTACCTCTAGAAAGTTAGCACACCACAATGGGCCCAAACTAATATAGTTAGAACTAGAATTTTATGCTTTTTTGTGCTATTTTTGTGTGGAAATGGCGATTTTTGTGCTTTTCTATTCTTTATAATTACTTTTTATTTATATAATTTTTTTTTTTTTTTCTAATAATGTTGTGCTACCTTAATAGTAAGTTAGCACAACTTCTTTATTAATTAACGTGTTGTAATAAACTCTCAATTAAAATTATGTGCTTTTATTCTACGTTTCATTTAATTTTTTATTTTAATTACTTTGTATTTAAATAATTTTTTTTTTTTTCAATAATGTTGTGCTACCTTAACATTGGTTTTTTAAATAACACCAAAATTTTACTATGCAAGTCGTTATGCAAAATATATTATTGTAAAAAAATGACAAGTTTATTTTTCGTACTAGTGAATTAGAGTATTTTTTTTTTTTTTTTTAAAGAAAGAATATGTGTTTTTTTTTTCTAAATACATTATTACCTTAAAATAAAAAATTAAATGAAACGTAGAATAAAAGCACATGAAAAGCACATAATTTTGGTCAAGAGTTCATAAAGATAAGTTAATTATTAAAGAAGTTGTGCTAACTTAAATTGAAGTAGCACAACATTATTAGAAAAAAAAAAAAAAATTATATAAATAAAAAGTAATTATAAAGAATAGAAAAGCACAAAAATCGCCATTTCCACACAAAAATAGCACAAAAAAGCATAAAATTCCAGTTCTAACTATATTAGTTTGTGCCCATTGTGGTGTGCTAACTTTCTAGAGATAGGGTAGCTACCCTCTAGCGGAACCAGTTTTGCGACAAATAGTTTTTAACCTAATATCTTTCTTCTAGTTCTGGCAGCGAGAGAGTTCGGATCTCTCTCCTGTTTTCTTACGTTTTAACTTTGTACATTGGTAATAGATATATACCGGGTGTCCCATTTTAATCTATTAACGGATTTTTTTTTTTTAATATGGCTCAAATTGAAAAATAATTTAAATAAAAGTTGTAGGAAACAGAGAGGGACATAGGAATTTAAAAAAAAAAATCGAAAAAATTCAAAATGGCGGAGTTTCCGGTATGAACATAATTTTTTTAAATGGGAACTATACTTTTTTGTACCAAAAAGTTTTTCACATCAAAACTAACACTTTTTATTTGAAAAATTTTTCGATTAAATCAACTTTTTTTTTGGCTAAATTTCACCTTTTAATGCATTTCCCTTAAAAAATATGTCTCCAATCGAAAAATAGTATTTGAAAAAGTTGTAGGGCTTAAAAAAAACACGAAAAAAAAGAAAAAAAATAATAAAAAACTCAATATGGCGGAGTATGGAGATAAATAAAGTTTTTTTGAGGTTATGTAGGTTTTTTTTTAAATATGGCTTTAGCTGAAAAATTTCATTTAGAAAAAGTGTTAGTCTTGTTGTGAAATATAAAAAAAAAAAAAACACCTAACCTTAAAGTAGACTATGTTCATACTTTGAACTTCGCCATTTTGAATTTTTTTTGTTTGTTTTTTCGAGTCCTACAACTTTTTCAAATACTATTTTTCGATTGGAAGCATATTTTTCGAGCGAAATCCATTAATAGGTGAAATTTAGCCAAAGAAAAAGTTGATTTAATCGAAAAATTTTTCAAATAAAAAGTGTTAGTTTTGATGTGAAAACTTTTTGGTACAAAAAAAAAGTATAGTTCCCATTTAAAAAAATTATGCTCATACCGGAAACTCCACTATTTCGAATTTTTTCGATTTTTTTTTTTTATTCCTATGTTCCCCTCTGTTTCCTACAACTTTTATTTAAACTATTTTCCAATTTGAGCCATATTAAAAAAAAAAAATCCATTAATAGATTAAAATGGGACACCCGGTATATCCTTTTTCTAAAAATCATCACGTGCTCAAGATTAAGTTTTAATTATCCGTTTGCATCTAATTTAATAATTGAAATATTCACTTCATTTATTTTTATAATTAATAAATAAATTTTTGTGAAATATTCAATATAATAATTATTCGACAATAATTGATAATAACTAAATTAATTAATATAACTAAATCAATTAAGACCATTTAGAGTATCTTTAATCGACCAAGCATGGTTACCGATTAAAACAATTTATCATTTACCAATGTACCTAGTTCAAACATTAAAACTAGATCTTAATAATCAAACAACAAAAATAGTTCAATAAAGTTAATCAAAATTAGTGTTAAAACAAATATTGTAACAACCAACAAAACGTGGAGATCACAGGTGTCAGTGAACGCTACCACGCTAGAATCCTACATACATTTTTGTAAAGTAATATTATTGTAAACGCATTAAAATAATTACCAACGTTGTAAGTAATAATAAGAGTTAAGTTGACAAGCCTATTTTATTTTTATATAACCATTTTACTAAATTGTTCTATACCTAATTTTTTTGTGATAAATCAAACATTCAAATCTGGGAATTATTAGCATTAACATGTATATAAATTCATAGTATTATAGTTAGGGAGCCCATCGTGCTTTTACTTACCTCATTGCATCACGAGCTGAAATAGGTTAATTCGACTTGTCTTGGCGAGTACAATAAGCAGTTTCAGTGGCCGACCATTTGGGTGGAAAGACAAGTGGCGGCCAACGGTCAAAGTTGGTGTATGAGGTAAGTAAATTTACCTCATTGCATCACTCGTGGAAATAGGCCCGATCGATTGGTATTGATGCCCTGAACACGAAAATAACAATGGCCGACCATTTGGGTGGAAAGACAAGTGGCGGCCAGCGGTCAAAGTGGGTGTATGAGGTAAGAAAATTTACCTCATCGCATCACTCGTGGAAATAGGCCCGATCGCTTGGTATTGATGCCCTGAATACGAAAATAACAATGGCCGACCATTTGGGTGGAAAGACAAGTGGCGGCCAGCGGTCAAAGTGGGTGTATGAGGTAAGTAAACTTACCTCATTGCATCACTCGTGGAAATAGGCCCGATCGCTTGGTATTGATGCCCTGAATACGAAAATAACAATGGCCGACCATTTGGGTGGAAAGACAAGCGGCGGCCAGCGGTCAAACTAAACTTACCTCATCGCATTAAAGTGGAAATAGGTCCAATCGATTGGTATTGATGCCCTGAATATAAAAATAACTATGGCCGACTTGAATAATATGGCCGAAAAAATTGTTGCTATACGCTGATCAATCATTTCGGTCAATTGCGCATTCCTATACTTCTAAACCCTAGCATAGATGTGTAAAAATGTGTTTATAATCAAATATGTAATTGTTTTTCCTGATTTTAAAGACTAAATTATATAACAAAAAATATAGGTTCGAATACTTTTTTCAATTTAAATAATAGGTAAATACGTTTTTTTAAGAGTAATTATAAAAATAAAGCTGTTACACATATACACGTCTACACATACATGCTAGGGTTAGGAAGTATAAGAATGCGCAATCGATGGAAATGATTAATCACCGCATAGCAACAATTAAAAAATTATAATATTTTTTAATAATTAATTGAAGAACTTCCAATGAATTTTTTTTGCATTTTATAATTCTCCAAAGAATTAACTATCAATTAAAAAAAAAATAACTTGAAAAAGTTGGAAATTAAAAAAACCCAGGCTGCCTGCGCCCCTAAATCTTAATTAATTAATAATAATTAAACCATCAACTCCCAAAGAAAATTAACTTCACTCCAATATTCTCCAAAAAAACTCCAATAGAATCCATATAATAGTTTATTTTGATTCCATCAACCTTAGGCTAATTAGATGTGAATAACTGATTCCATCAACTTAGAGCTAGAGTCGAGTCCGAGTTAGAAAAAGACGACAAGAAGCCAGTGAACCAGAGTGGAGATTCACCAAGTCGGCCAACACCCATTCACACTCAGACACAATCACACAATCAGTTACGAAACACAAATTAATTGCAAAAATTAATTTATCCAATTCGACTATGATTCCTTCAATATCTTTATACAGTAAAACTTTGAAAGGCACGTGTAATTTAATGCTTGACACGGGAGCTAAAGTTAACATAATTAAAATCTCAGCTCTCAAAAATATTAATCAAATAAATTTAAATAAAAATATTTCATTGCAAGAAATAACTGATGGTATTATAAATAGCCTGGGTACAATTACGATATCTATAGAGGGTTGTCTTACTGAATTTCATCAAGTCAATAATGATTTTCCAATTTTTTATATAAGAATTTTGGGGTCAACATTCTTTACCTATTTTGATGCAAATTTCAATTTTAATAATAGTATTTTAGGTTTTGGAAATAATAAACATTTAGAATTTTCTTCTGGTCAACCATAAGAAGTACCAGCTAAAAGTACAATAGCGTTGTTAGTAAATACAAGCAAAAATTCTAGTAAAGAAGGGTTTATTTCTAAAATATATCTTGGTGATGAAGTAATTATTAAATGATACGTAAAAACTGATAATGAAGGTCAAGTTTATTTAAATATAGAAAATACTTCAGATAATAAATCAAAGTTTCTCACTCAGTTGGCTGAGTTAGTTAAATCTTTTACACAGGAATGTGAGGTTGATGATGAGCCCGATGTAATTCTAGTAGAGACAGAGAAAGAGGTAGCTAAATATCACATTAATTTTATAAATGTAAAACATCATGATTATTCTAATTTTTGTAAAACATCATAGATTTGCTCAGGTTCATCAAATAGAAATGAAAAAACAAGTTACAGAATTATAAGCACAGAAAATTATTGAGGTTTCTGATAGTTCATATTCGTCCCCAGTGTGGATGGTGACAAAAAAAGATGGTCCGAATGGCAAGAAAAAAATTCAGGCTAGTAAATGATTACAGAGAACTAAACAAAAAATCGATCGGGGATTCTTATCCATTGCCTAACATCCAAGAAGTTTCAGATCAATTGGGCAACGCAGTTTTCCAACCTTCGATTTAGCGAGCGGCTTTCATCGAATTCCCATCCACCCAGATGATAGACAAAAGACTGCCTTTTCTTTTCCTTATAATCATTATCAATATACGCGTGTTAATTTTAGGTTGAAAAATGGGCCCGCCATTTTTCAAAAAGTAGCTAATAAAGTCCTGAGAGGTTTACAGGGAACCAGTGTATTTATGTACATGGATAACTTAGTAATTTACTCAGAAACCCTAGAAGAACACGTAGATAAATTTGAAAAAGTAGCCGAGAGGTTTAGAGCCGCTAATTTGGAGTTTTAACCCGAAAAATGTAATTTTTTACAGAAGGAATTGTTATATTTAGTCAAGATTTGTCTATAGTTTGTGTATCTCGCGCTTTGCAAACTGCCGAAAAAAATTATAGCACCATCGAGAAAGAAATGTTAGCTATTGTTTATTCTGTGAATCAATTCGCGCCCGACTATTTACGCAATCATACGATCTGAACTCACACACGCGTGCAGCAGTGTGTATCACGAAGGTTTCAAATGTGTTGGTGATACAAATTATTAAATTCAATTTCAAGCTGATTTTTGTATTCCTGCGTCGAAGGCCCGAATAGCAACAAAAGGAATTCTTATTAAAAAAAATTAATTAACAAATGGCTCCTCGCTTCAAAAATGTGAATAAAAAATAAAATAAAAAGATGAAAATTTTCTATAAATCGGCAGCCTTCTTTTTGTCCTTCATGATATTTTTGATAAAACCACTCCTTTTCCTCCTACAATTGATACGCGTCATTAAAAACGAGAAAGAATGCTTATTTTTTGTAAAACAAACACGAATAACTTTTTAAAAAATTGAGATAAAAAAAAAATTAAAAAAACGTAAATTTTCTATGACTTGGGAGCTTTTATTTTGTACTTTATTATTTTCGTGATAAAACCATCCTTTTTTTATACTGTTAGTACGCGCCACGGATTAATTTTGAATTTTTTAATATTTACTAGCCGATTCTCAAGTGAAAGACAGATTCAACAAAAAAAAATTTTTAAAATACATACATTTTGAAGCGAGGAGCCATTTGTTAATTACTTTTTTTTAATAACGATCCCTTTTGTTGCTATTCGGGGCCGTTGACGCAGGAATACGGGAATCAGCAATTGAATTTAATAATTTGTATCACCGATACATTCGAAACCTTCGTGATACACACGCTTGTGTGAGTTCAGATCGTATGATTGCGTAAATAGTCGGGCGCGATCGTCGTGATTGTTGATGGTAAATAACATGAGACAGAGTTATATCGTTTATTGTATAGCTTTGTCTCATGTTATTTGAGCAGGGGTTCGCAGCGTCAAAATTTACATATTTCCCGATTTTTTTAATTATTTAGATTTAAATAATAATATTAATTAAAAAAAAAAAACAGTATTTTTAAATTTATTTAAAATATATTAAAATATATTGACGAGAAAAAAAACTGAAAAATTCAATTAAAAACATATAAAATAAGTTAATAAACAAATGAATTGTTAATAACAATTCAAATTTTGAATTAAAAAAAAAAAAAAATCTAAATTTAAAGTTTATTTTATTTAAAAAATTTTAAAAAAAGATTATCAAAAAATATTAATTTTTATGTTAGTTTCGGACCCATTCAATTGAATCATAACTGAAATACTTGACTTTTTCCGTAAATAATAGTACTTTTTTGGTAGCCATTGCATTAATGCTAGAAATATTAATATCATGTTTAATACAAAACCAGAAAATCACATTTTTTTTTTTTTTAGAGTACATTCAACATGAAGATTTCAGTTCAACTGAAACATAAACATTACCTCTAAATAGTTTTTAAGTATATCTCACTTTTGTACTTATTTTGCCATGAAAGTAAATTATACTTTTTTTTTTTTTTATAAAATAATTAAATGATATGATAATTATTCATCAACTGACTTAAAATATAAAATTAAAAAGAATATAACACAATTTCGTCGAATGAAGGACAACATCCATTATCTTCTACTTCAACATAGAAATCTTCATCATCAGAGTCTACCAAAGTTAATGAGTGCATTCCTTTAAGCTTAAATGTAAATTCCAAGGTAGGACGACTCTTTGGTTTCAAAAGGGCACCCTTACACCTATAGCTTAGAAAAAAAAATGAGCACTCTCCATTGTCATAGATTTTTATACTTTGCTGTCGCGTTTTTAATTGTATAAGTGTGGGCGGCCTGTATTTACGAACACTAATACCACTTTAGAAATAAAATTTTTGATCGTGAAACGCCGTAAAATTTTATTCAATATTTTTCAAATGTTATAATAAGTGATAAGTGCAAGACTGTACTTCTGATAGTAATAATATTAATAAACCTCAATGATTAAAACCAAAAAAATTGATATAATCAATAATTTCTTTACCAATACGAATAATAAATATATTGTTACGTATTCGCATTAGCGATTACGTTTCTTTTTAAATTTTAACCATTAATTTTTAAGTTTGGAATTTACCGGATGTAACGCGATATTTTAGTTATTTATTTTATTTAAAAATTATATTATTTTTATTTTTTTTTATTATTTTTATAACTTTTCATTTAATTTTGCTGACCTATTTTAATTATTCAAAAAGACGTTGTAAATAAATATTTTACATCCGTTAAAGTCAAGACAAATAATTTTATAATAATTTCATAATGCTGACTACCATGGGAACAATAACTGGCCATTGGCTAATTATTAGTCCCACTCATAAATTTTAGAAATTAAGAAAATAAAAAAAAAATAATTTTTAAGAGAAAACTCACTCTCGTGTTATACTTAAAATTGTCAACATCTAATAAAATAATTAAACACCTAATAAGATTTTAAAAAGTAATATTGAAGTGAAAATTTATTTGTGTTACCACCCAACTATTTAGTCTTAATCATTCAGGGTGTTTCTTTATATATTCAATTCGTTGTATCTTGTATTTGATCCATTGACTTCCATCAACGGTGGCTATCCAGACTAAGGCTCCCTCAAAACAATTGGATATTAAAACTACAAGGTACATTTATTTTCTACAACCTAATCACATTCCCTCCTAACCCGCTAGCCTGTAGGTTATAGCAAAATAAGAGGATTAAAAATAGTTAAATGTCAGGTTGTTGTTTTTCTATTATTATCAATTTATTATTTAATTATTTCATCAATTGTAATTTATTTTAAAATAGTATCGAGGATAAAAATTTAAATATTAAATAAAAATAGCAACCTTGCACGTAACGATATATATTAAAAACTATAAAAATATAACATAAAATATATTTTTTTAATATTTAGAAATACAATTTTAATTATCAATTATTCAAATATACATATACAGACATATTCGCATATAAACTACTTGGACTGGTAAGTGTGTGTGTGTCGTTGCAATAAATGAAACAGACCAAAAAAAATAGAGAAGAAAGATCACCGTTGCCATGTTTACATTTCGTGCGCCATATTCGACAACCGATGAGTGATAATTTTTGTATGATTTAATTAATAACATTTACAATTCATAATAGAAATAGATAATTTTTTTTTTATAATTTTAGACAATTTTTGGTCTATGATCTTAATAGACCAGGGTAGCTATTCTTGACTTAATTATCCGCAAGTTATCTCGAGCGACTGGAATAACTATTTTGTCGCGAAACATGAAAATTCAGCCTGATTTTCGGCTTAATTTGTATCCTTCTCAATGGTTTACATCAAATGACTGAATCACATTTAAGCGTTTTCGGGTGCACTGGACGGCGTTCCGTGGCTCCCATTCCGTTCGAACTTCAAAATGGCGGAGCTTGGAAATTTTTTGATATTTTGTTGTGGTAGACCTGATTTTTTTTTTGTTTACAAACAATCTCATATGACAGCTGTAAAATTTGACAATAGCCAATTTATTAAATTGATTTAAAATAATTATCAAAAATTTTGTTGACTTATATTTGGAAAAAATGGTAATATTTAATATATTAAATTTTTATAAATCTTTCAGATCATTATTGAATTTTGGGAATTTTTCTTTAATATTTTGACATTCAGCCTTAATAAAAAATTCTTTTTCGTTTTTGTTTTTCGCCTTGTAATACCGACAAAAAACTAAAAACAGAAACAACGACAAAAATGATAAAATTCTCTATGAATTTCCCCAGATTATTTATGTAAGATAATCTTAAAATCATAATTCATAACAAATATGCTCCAAAAAATTTTTGTTTATTTCACTTATAAACGTTGAACATTAGACGTAAAAAGATCATTCTTTACATAATTGGAGTAAAAAAAAATAATGTTATGTGCCAATACTGCCACTACAAGAAACAATTTTTTCCTATAAAAATTTGGCCGGTATTACAGGACGAAAAACGAAAACGAAAAAGAATTTTTTATTAAAGGAATGCACCCATTGACTTTAATTCTTTTTCTTTAATTCCTTTTTTTTTTTTTATTTTTTGATGGATCTGGATCAAGAAGAGATAAATTGTATCTTACTGCTCCAAGTTCTATCGTACGTTTATTTGTCAAAAGATTTCAATGTTTTGTTTCAATGTTGCTGAAATCTTTCCAGTTGGCAGTTACGTACACTTGCAGCTAATGTACAAGGAAAATTAAGATAAAGTATTGCAAGTTTAGTTAACACTCTCATCGATTTTATCGTCAACAGCTTTCTTTACTTTTTTATATTGTGCATCCAACAATCTGTGTGAAAAAACATATCGAGATGGGTTTTCAAAAGCTGGTCGTAGTGATGCAAAAAAAGATTTCCAATAATAATTATCAAATACTGCGACAATGAAAGATTAGTGGCAATCAATGCTCTGGCAAAAGCAGCTTCAAGGTCTTTTTGTTCTTGAAAACACATTTTGTCAAGAAAATGATCTATTTTTTTCTCTTTATTATGACCTTTAAAAACATACATTTTGTTGATGTCTTTAGTGTCAAATCATCTATCACATTGGCATAGATTATAAATGCATGTAATAAATAGCATGAAAAAATCTATTAAATAAACAAATGCCTAAGAAAAAAGATGTCATCGAAAAAAGACGATCATTTGTTAAATTATTGTTCAGAAAATTATTTAAACAATCGCATTTGTCTTCCTAGTCAATTGTCAATTATAAATGAATCGGAAATTATCTGAATTGTTTACTTAAATAAACAAATAGTTACGGAAAAGAAAATAATCAGAAAAAAGAAAATTATTGGTACAATTACTCTAGGAAAATTATCTATTCAATTGCTTTCTTCTCATTAGCTATTGTTACCAAAATAAATGAATAAACCATAAAACTACATAAATAATAAATTTATCCAAAACTACATAAATAAATTTTTTGATAAACAAATAGTTAAGAAAGAAGATATAATTAAAAAAAACCCAAATACTCGTTTAATTATTATTTGAAAAATTATTTATCTAATTACATCTGTCTCTCGATCATACAAATGAACCGTATTTTTTTAAAAACCAAATACCTAGAAAGACAGAAGCAATTGATTAATAAATTTTTTGAAGAGTACTTGTACCCGCAGTAATTGTCTTTTTCCTAGTTCCATTTTCTTTCATAATTATTTGTTTATTTAAAAAACAATTTGTGTAATTTGAAATGCATTCGTCAAGAACAAATAGCTAGAAAAACAGATGCAGTAGTTTAAATAACTTTTCCTATGCCACATCCATAATTTTTCATAGAGTAAGTACATAAATAAATGGCTTTTTTCGAAATACATCTTCTCTAGACATTCATTTATTATAAAAAAATCAATTTATGTAATTTTTAATGCATTTATAATTAACAAATAGCCGGAAAGACAGATGCAGTGGATTGATTAATTTTTCAAATAATAATTGAGCAAGTAGTATTTCATCAATAATATTATATCATGACTGTTTTTTTATCGTTATAATTTCAATCAGCAAAACTACAAACTGCACATCTAAAAATAAAAAATTTTGGAAAATTTTATTAAAAAGTTAGTTAATAATATACACCTTGATTGGAAAGTATCAAGAGGCACGGTAGTCAAGTATGAGAAAGGAAATATATATGTGTGTGTAAGAGTAACTACCGTGCCTTATTATACATCAAATATTTTGCCCCCTTCCGTCTCCAATTTTTAGAAATTTAATTAAAATATGATGGATTCAATTAAAAAATATGAGGCTTTGTAATGATCCCATAAAACGATGTCTAGCTTTTTTTAAAAAAAAAATCAGATTTTTTAGTGCTATATTTTTTTTTTAATTGAATAATTAAATTAACAGTTTTGCGCTTTTTGCTGAAAAACCAGATTTCTAATTTTGTTAAGTTGGTAGTACGGTATAAGATTATAAAATTTTTTTTTTTTTTCTTTTCTCTCTTGCTCGTTTTTGTTGGCTGTACTGCAGAGTTGACATGTGAATATATATGATAAATATTGCAATATTGTATATTATAAATAATTAACATCAAATGATACACCGGAAATAATTATAAATAAAAATAAAACTTGATGATATATAAATTGTGTATGTTACAAAAAATACTTTCCAAAAAGATATGATATCTAACGAAAAACAAAAAACAAGTATTTTGTACAAAAAAAAGCGTCAAGTATTCGAAATTGTAGTCAATTTGTAATGTAACTTGTTTTATTGTCATTAATTAATTTTTTGATATAAAAAAAAATATGATACAATAAAAACCAACGAAGAAATTTTATTTTCGATACATGTAGTTAAATCTAAATTGTTGAAAAAAATAAAATAAAATAAAAAAAAAAAATTATACTTGACCTCGCTATACATGAGATTGAATAATGTTGGCTTAAAATTTAATTTTTAATTTAGGAAAAAACTACGCGGGGTCAAGTATAATTTTTTTTTTTTTTATTTTATTTTTTTCAACAATTTAGATTTAACTACATGTATCGAAAATAAAATTTCTTCGTTGGTTTTTATTGTATCATATTTTTTTTTATATCAAAAAATTAATTAATGACAATAAAACAAGTTACATTACAAATTGACTACAATTTCGAATACTTGACGCTTTTTTTTGTACAAAATACTTGTTTTTTGTTTTTTGTTAGATATGATATACCGGAGTCCACTGAAAGATAAAAATTTGCTGATTATGGGAAAAATAATCAATAAATTCTGTGATAATTAGAACATTGGTTATTAATTTTTAAAGTTAATTAATTTCAACCAATCAGAAGGCATAAATTTTAATAATAGAAATTAAATAAAAAAATAATAAGTCGATCCATTGTTTGAATTTTGTGCGTGGGGGATGCATTGAAATAAAACAAATGCTAACAACTAATAGAATCATTGGTGCTCTTACGGTCCTATAAGCTTAGGATAACTTAAAACTTTTTAGATTTTATTGAAAACCGTTTCATTTGATTGTAAAAAAAGAGTCCGGCCAGATACGGCGTTTGTACGGCCTATGTCCGTCAGAAAAATAAATACCACCGTACTTGGTCCGGTCGTTTGCCGTACGTAAAAAAATTTTTTTTCAAATATACGGCCAATGTCCGGAGAAAATTCGGCGGGTAAGTTTTTTGCCGGACCTAGGCCGTACAAACGCCGTATCTGGCCGGACTTTTTTTTTGTCTGTACGGCGTATGACCGGGGAAGTGAACGACTGTAGCCTCCCCACAAACCGGTAATTGACAAGCCATCACAACGAGCACACCTTCCCGAGGTGCCCCGTGTTAACTTGGATTCTCCCGTTGCACCCCGTTAGTGTATGCAAAGCAGTAGGAAAAAACAAGGAACATAAGTTGCTCAGCTACCGGCAGGTAGCCGGCTCTGGATTTTTCTAAAATCCCCCCCGGAAGTATGCGGGACGCAAATAGAAAAGATGGGTTTTAAACTTCCTCTTCGGAGGCATGTGACGGTCTTAGGACATATACGTGTGTGACCACTTTAGGGGTGCGAACTAGTTCATTCTTGTACGGCGTATGTACGGCCAATGTCCGGATAATTTTTTTTTTTTGCAATGCATTCGATTGGAAAAAAATTAAAATTAAAAATTAATATGATTAAAATAAAAAGTATTCAAAATTTAAACTATACTGATAATAAATTAATTAAAATTCACTAAATTAAAATTTAATCAAACAATCAATAAATTAAAATTCAAACAATTTTAAAAAATAACAAATTAATATTAAAATTTTTTTGAATAAAAGATTATATTATTACTAAAAAAAATTTATCCAAGCTCCACGTGATGATCCAATGTTATCATTAGCGAGGTAATAACTAAATTGATATGATGGAATTTCATCATTTGAAAAATTAAAAAATAAAATTTGTGAAGTTTGGAATAGAAATATTATTTCAGCTCACAAGACTAGATTTTGTTAAACAAATGATTTAATCTGAAAGAAATTTAAAAGAATGGTATACACCTCGACCGAAGCCGGGGAAACAGTTAGTATATCATACTATACCATGGTACTACGATGACTCTAAGAAGGCTCATCTGTGAAGTCTAAATATAAACAGATTAATTATAATTGTATAAAAATAACAAAGTCTAATACAAATAATTTTAAGTGAAGACGATCATAATGGTAAATATATTCTTTATTTTTTATTGTGTTTATAGTCAAATATAAATTCATTCTTTAGCAATGAAGATTCGTAAAAAATTATATAAAGTTTTTGTATTCAAGATGTTCTTACTATTTCAAGTAGATAATTTGTTGATAGTGCTGAACTGCAAAAGGCAAGCGAAAAGAATATTCTGAATTTTAATTGTCTTTTATCGTATTGCCATTGAAATTTTTTTACAAATTTTCAAAGCAAGAAGTTCCAGTAAGTGTGAATTTTTCTGAAAAATCATCCAGTTCAGTCAGTATAAACAATAAAGGGATACCATTAAAAGATATATCTTAATTTCCAATTCAAACATAAAATTGTACACGAGTCATGGCAGTTTGATTTTCTTTTTGGTATGATTAAAAAAAATTTATAAAATCTTTGGTAAAAAGATACTTAATATACTAAACTTTTTGATCGTCAAATCAAATAAATAGTTATGGTACTCAGTTCAAAAATAAAGCCACCAAGTTATGAAAAATTGTAAACAAAAATAAATTAAAAAGTTTATTTTATAATGAAGACCTTCGTTTAAGTAGAGAGCTATCATACTTTTTAGAGTGGTAAACATAAGTGATAATATCAAATGGATTATTGACGATCGCTCAATTTTGGCATTACAATATGCTCAAGAATATTAGCTTGAAAAAATTATTTTCAAAATAATCTAAGCTTTATATCTTTCCGGAGAGCTTAAACTACAACACAGAATCATAGACAGAAGAAGGCCGATGAGTTCAATAAAACCAAGCCCAATTATAATTTCGAAAAAAATGTATCCTTGACTATTGACAACAGCAATTAGTTTCTCTGTGCAACCCTGTAAAAAAAAATAATCACAGTAAAAATTATTTACAAAAAAATAGAACAAAAACGAGTAGATCAATCAATAATTTACTAAATTTAAAAAGATTCACTAAATTGGATTTGGACCTTATTATAAATGGTGTGAGGTATAATACCACCAACAATGAGTTTATTTGATTTTTTACAAGAATCTGATTCCTGCAAAAAATCTAGTGTCTCGGATGGGTCATTTTGCTTACAGCAAGATGGTGGAACATAGTAAATATCAGGACTTGCTGATACAGTAAATCTAATAGGTTGATTCGGATCTTTCTTTCCATATATACTTGAAGCCCAATCACTTGGACCATTTGCACCACAACATCCGAATTCCGACTGAATTGTATCGACAGTTTCAGTACGATGATCGATTACACCGTATTCGTCCTGTAAAAAAAAAAAAATACAATTACTTTTTTTTTTTTGGTTTTGAGATGATTGATGAGTAAAATCGTTTTTTACTTTAACTGTTTTGGTATAAACACTCTTAATTAGTGGCTCCATGCGATGACGATTCGTGTACAACCAAGCCCCAGCTGATAATAGAATAACGATAATAACTAAAAAGCAGGACGAGCTTATAATAAGTAATGATTGTGATTCACGGAAGACACCACATATCGCTACAAATGAAACGATAACTAATAAAACTCCGGTTGCTATCATGATGTAAATTCCAGCTTGAAAATTTTGAAGCTCTTGAGATCCAGAAACGACAGATGTTTGGTCGGAGATCATCCATACTCCTAAAATGACTGCGATAAGTCCCAACGCCTGCAAATAAAATTTAAAGAATTTTTTTTTATTAAATCATTACATCTAATTAAAGGTTGAATGTATTTTATATTGTAGTAATAATTCTGAGAAATTATTATCGTGTTTTTTTTTGTGTAGTCATAAATAACGGGTCCATTAAGATAGCACAGTGCCAATTTCACCCAAAATAAACACATATAGCCTCTATATCATTTATTTATTTCTGTTATTAACAAAGTGGTACTATCGAACGTTGAAAAGTTTTTTAAAAACGCAGTTTTACGCATACTGATGGCCCGATTTACTTGAAATTTAATATATAAGGTTTAAGCCCAGGAGAAATTGTATCCTCGAAAAGTTCATCCAGGTTACGTTTTGCGATCACCAAGAGGTCGAAATTGCCGATTTCTTGAAAACTTACACTGTACAGCTCGGCTGTTTCGGCTCGTGATTCAATAAATAAATGCCTGAAAATAATTTTTAAATAAGCAAATATCTGGTTCTATAAAGAACTGTACGACGTTTTTGGTCCCTTTTGCTCAACCCCCCACTCCATGAGTCTCTAGTCAGTATACTAGTTAGGGTTCGAAAATTTGTTCAACTAGGTCGTCATCATGAAGGCTGGAATAATAGTCATATTAAAATTCCGCCAACTGTTGACAGCACTAGATGATAGAACCAAGGAAAAAATAGGTAACATTGCCGTCACTGGGGTCAACTTCTTGGTCTGGTTTTAGCTGTCATTATTTATATATGATTATTTATAAAAGGAAAAATTTATATCATTTCTTAGTTAAATTCCAAGGTAGGACGACTCTTTTGGTTCAAAAGGGCACCCTTTATTAAGAAATACAATTTTAATTATCAATTATTCAAATGTACCTATACAGACATATTCGCATATAAACTTCTTGGACTGGTAAGTGTGTGTGTGTGTAGTTGCAATAAATGAAACAGACCAAAAAAAATAGAGAAGAAAGATCACTGTTGCCAGCGTTGCCGCACGAGGTACAATTGTACCTTTTGAGGTACACTTTTGCCAGCCGAGGTACAAAAGTACACTTTTGTTTTTGGATGTACTCTTTTTCCCCCGACTAGAAGTCGGCCATTTTATGTCAGCAATAATGGAATTTTTTTTTTCTGGATGCAATTTGAGTTTTATTTAGTTCTATTTTTTTATTTTTATTCCAAGAAAGAAACTAAAAAAAAAAAACACATCACCCCCAATACACAAAGGCATTAAGTCTCAACACGTTGTGTTTGTGTTTACGTTTTTTTCTATGACTGAAAAATATTTTTATTTACTATTGCAATTAATTTTTGTGTAATTATTAAATTATCATGGACAGGTAATTAATAGAAAATTAAATAAGATGTTTAATTATCATGATTAATTTTTTCTTTATTCATTAATTTAATTTATATATAATGTTTTATGAGGATAGATTTGTAGTGAGAGTTCACAAAGCCCCAGATACAGTATGTACACCAGTACCAGAGGTAGTGAATAAAATAACAACCAGGGTAGATGTACATGGACTTGAAGATAATGTGGCGATACTCGCACCTTAAAGGCTTAGTTACCGACATATTTCGCCTTTCCCCAAGTTTCAGCAAGATCACTGGCTTTTCATTTATGTTTTCCCCCTTTCTCGTATATTTTTGGGTAGGGATTTTCTAGCGGTAGTGGGGTTTTGGGAGAGGCAGTTTGTCTCAACCAAGCAACACGATCGCTCTCTTCGCTTTTGGATCTTGGACGAACCAGACCTCTTATGTAGGGACTCGTGGCGAGCTGGAAATGTACCAGCCCACGAAGCATGCTGGGCCATGACTCTGGATATAAACCAGGAGTCTGGATTAACCAAGATGCTAAATTATTTAGATTAGGTATGGCCATCCCCGTTCACTAGGAGTTCCTGGTGAAGGGTTGACGGAGTGTTCATTATTAATTTTGGTTTATTATTTTGTGTTTTATATTTTGTGTCTTTGTTCTCTGGATGAGCCATGAGACAAAGGCTTTTGTGTTTCGTAATAATGTAGAGTCAGTGTCCGCGTCCTCTTTATTATTATTATTATTATTACGTTCGGTTCGCGGGTACTTATTGCTCTTATTATTATTATGTGGGTTATTTTGATTATTTGGGATTATTTGGATTATTAATTTTGGATTATATTTTATGTATATTTTTGTCTATTTCGTGAAATAAATATCATTTGAGTTTACTGGAATTATCATTATTGTTTGTGTTATTTATTTAAAAGTTGTTATTAATTTATTATTACTAGCAGGTATTTTGATAAACTTTATCCGGCCCTTCTACCACGACCAGCACACTGAGCGACCCCGAGGCATTCCTCTAGGCAGTTTGTGTCCCCCCTGTGTATGTGTGTATTTGTGTAATTGAGGTATATGTGTGATTAGCTATTTTACGTCTTTTTTTAGCGATTTGAAAAAGACAGGATTTTAATGTAAGTCGTTTTCGGTCTTTTACGGCGAATTGAAAAGATCAGGGTTTTAATTAGTTCGTTTTCGGGCTTTTACGGCGAAATAAAAGCACCAGGAGTTGCTCCAGATTTTAATTAATTATGTTTTTGGTTTGTTAAGATTTGAGAAGTTTCGGTAAGATTGAGTATATTTGTGTGTGTGAATGGCAAACTGTCCGAGAAGGTAACCTGGCAGAAATGTCACGTTACAATAATAATTCTATTATTGAAATAAATACTACGAATAAGCCTGAATTAGTTTTTATTGAGTCTCAAACATCTCGTCAAAGCACTAAATTCTGAATGGAGAATGTTACCAGAAGTTGCTCATTATTTTAAAGATGATGATACATTTGAAGATTTTATTAAAAAAAAAAAGTTAATAAAATAAATTATTGTTAATAATCATTTATAATATATAATTTTTTTAAATTAATATAAGTAGTGACATCTAGTTTTTTATTTTAAAAAAATGGTTTAAAAGTGCTGCTATCTACCGGAAAAGGGTAGAGTTAAGTTGGAGGTACACTTTTGCTTCTGGCCGAGGTAAATTTTCACATTTGGCTGTGGTAACACCAAGAAGACTGGAGACCAGGAGAATCAACTATAGGAGTGGGGATGGCTTGACATACGTCGTAAATGTAGAGTACGCCACTTTAGATATTTAATTGCGCACTACGTATTGCGCTGATTGTTTATTTCTACACCCCTCAGCCCATCCTAGGACCTATAAATCTATCATCAAAACATAACCAACGTTTTTCATAATTGTCAAACGACATTTCTAAATATTGTTGACGTAAAAAGTAGAAAAAAATTAACATAAATAGTTGTTTATAGGTGTACAAAGCCATATTATTACTTTTTTTATTATTTGTTTTTATTGTAAGTACTAAAATTGTTCTTTACGTTATTTATAAAAGTATTTATCTATCTTATTAGACAGTGAATGACAGGTTCATGAACTTTTTGAAGTATAACATTTTTTGAAGCATTAATATTTTATTGTTGTTAAATATTCTATTTTGTTTAACAGGAATTACAATAATTATGAGTAAAATAAAGGAAAAAAGATCTCGTACTAAATTATTTCAAGAATTTTGCAAGAATAAAGATGCTGTTCAATTACCTAATACAGCGTGGGCCAGAATTTTAACAAGTGGTAACACCTTAGTATTTGCCAAAGTGCTAAATGATTATAAATTTTTGAATATTGCTATTTTACCTAATTTGAAGATTACAATAGCACATGGTCAGTTAGATTAGATGCAATGTTAGCCTCCTAAATCAGCAGATGATATTTCACGAATCATTAGAGTGTTTGATAATATATCATCAAATAAATAACAAAATAATATTTTTTTTAAGAAATTGTACATAAATTTACCAGTTAAATAATTTTAATTTATTTAATTTTCAATTCACTAAGTTCACTAGAATTAAATTAAAATAATTATATTATATAGAATTGTATAGAATTATTATTGTATAAAAAACAATAGCCTGGCATCGTATTTCACAATGTCTTTATTAATAAAGGTTAAAAAATTATCAACAATAAAATAATTATTGAATAAAATGAGCATTAAAAATTAATCGTATCTTATAATCATTTCATTTTTTTTTTAAATATAGTTAAACCTTGTACTAGTTCCTTCTCTGCTGCTTGTACCAGTTTAATTTGTTCAATTTTCATTGGTTTTTTATTATGGTCTGGATCATGTGCACTCCCACTAAGGCAATTATTTATACAACAAACGCAAGTCATTTTAATATGAAAAAACATAAAAATAATCACAAATATTTATTAATTTTTAATTATAAATCCGCTAGATGTAAACATGATAAACGTCATGTAGATTGCTCAACAGGCTGAGGGGTGTGGAAATAAACAATCAGCGCATTACGTAGTGCGCAATGAAATATCTAAAGTGTCGTACTCTACATTTACGACGTATATCAAGCCATAAATATTTGCCCCTTCCATCGAAGTTGATTCTCCTGGGGTGGTATTCAAGAAGACTAGAGATACAGGAGGAGTAACTCGCCTCGAATATGTCAGCCAATTCGCGTGAGGCTAGTAGCTGTCAAAGCGAATTTAGCGTACAGCATGGTTCAGCGCATTGTATATTTATTTCTTATTTTTGATGCGCAGCTTACACATACATATATACATTAATGTCGAAAACCAATTAATGTATGTATGTATGTGTAAGCTGCGCATTAAAAATAAGAAATAAATATACAATATATAAATACACAATTATAGGAAATTTGGTCAGGATCACGGGAAAAATACGGAAAAAATTCCTACGAATGCGCAAAGTGGTCAAATTTGCAATAAACCGTCAAAAATCAGTAATTTTACGTCGTTTTGTGTAAGTGTGTCTTAAGGCTGAATGGAAATTCCAAGGTAGGACGACTCTTTGGGTTCGAAATGGCACCCTTACACCCATAGTTTAGAAAAAAAATGAGCACCCTCCATTGTCATAGATTTTTATACTTTACTGTCGCGTTTTTAGTTGTATGAGTGTGGGCGGCCTGTATTTACGAACACTAATACCACTTTAGAAATAAAATTTTTGATCGTGAAACGCCGTAAAATTTTATTCAATATTTTTCAAATGTTATGATAAGTGATAAGTGCAAGACTGTACTTCTGATAGTAATATCATTAATAAACCTAAATGATTAAAACCAAAAAAATTGATATAATCAATAATTTCTTTACCAATACGAATAATAAATATATATCTTAAAAACTATTAAAATATAACATAAAATATATTTTTTTAATATTTAGAAATACAATTTTAATTATCAATTATTCAAATATACCTATACAGACATATTCGCATATAAACTACTTGGACTGGTAAGTGTGTGTGTGTTGTTGCAATAAATGAAACAGACCAAAAAAAATAGAGAAGAGAGATCACTGTTGCCATGTTTACATTTCGTGCGCCATGTTCGACAACCGATGAGTGATAATTTTTGTATGATTTAATTAATAACATTTACAATTCGTGATAGAAATTGATAATTTTTTTTTTATAATTTTCGTAATTTAAAGAAGTATAAGCTGTAGTAAATTAAAGATTTTCTGTGAGAGCGTTTTTTCAATAGAAGGGAAAACGTTCCGGTACTCCCTATGCTTGTGTGTTAAAAAGATAAATTGTTGTCAACTTTGACACTAATTATCTCAGTTAAAACGTGATAGAAAATTTGATAAAATAGATCTTTATTTCACTTAAAAAATAAGCCCACTTTGATCAAAATCTGTGAGAGGGAATTTTTCTTTAATATTTTGACATTCAGCCTTAAGAAAAATTTGATCACTAAAACTTAAATATTTGTTAAAATTTTAGCCAGAAAAGGATCTACATTGGCTTAAAAAATCCGTATTGAAAAGAAGTATAAATCGATAGTACAATTAATTTATAATAGAAATATTTTTAACTACAAGTGTAAATGAATGTACCATCCCTATCCTTGTGTGTTAAAGTTGTCAACAGTACATATACAGTAACAGGAAAATATCTTTACTTTCGACCTTAAGCTCATTAAAAAGAATCTGTTATAGTAGTAAGCATACGAGCGCGGTCTGGTTACGGCGCGTCAGACCGATTTTTTTTTTGTTTATTTGTTTAAATATCGAAGTTATGAAAATGCTAAGCTGGGATTTTTTTCTATAATTATTTTTATTCCAAAGATCATTATTAATAGAAATTTAAAAAAAAAAAATGGGGCCAAGTTCGAAAAAAATAAATTTTAATTTTTGTTTATTGAACAAAATATGCCATAAATATTGTTTAAACAATTTTTCAAAAAACTTTATTTTAAACGATAAATAATAAGGAAACTTTTTTGTATCTTTAATTTTTTTGATTAAATAAATAGTTTTCCAATAAAAAGCATACACAAACTGCTAGTTTTAGAAAAAAACCCCGAAAAAACCAAAATTAAAAAAATTCTCAGTCGAAAAATTTTGAAGAAAAAAAAAAAAAAAATACGTATCTAATATTTTTAGCCATAATATAATAAAAAAAATATTTTGGGCAAATCTATTTTTTGAGTTTGAAAAACACGTGGAATTAGCCATAGTCTAGGAAAATTCATAGAGAATTTTATCATTTTTGTCGTTGTTACTGTTTTAAGTTTTTTGTCGGTATTACAGAGCGAAAAACGAAAACGAAAAAAAATTTTTTATTAAAGGAATGCAGGACGGCGTTCCGTGGCTCCCATTCCGTTCGAACTTCAAAATGGCGACGAAAAAAATTAAAAATGTCATGATATTACTAATATATATCTAGCCATGGAGGTCTATAAGGAGGATAATCTCTCAAAATTTACTGAGGATGACGGAAGGGAGCAATTTAGTAACTTTATCGACCACTGACAGCGCTAGTCTTGGTCAGTACCGAAGTCAAGGTCATATGTTATTATTATTGTGAGACTCAGTTAAAGTATTTTTTTGTGTAAAAAAATAAAATACAACTAAATAATACATAATAACATTCAATTTTTCATATTATCATTAGTGGATACATTAATAGCAAAGGAATGAGGTAGACTAAAAAAAAAGCAAAATTATTTATGCCTGTTAAAAAATTATTTTTTGAGGACATCCATTTTCTGAGCTATTTCTTTTTTATTTTTAAAATAAATAAAAACATGTTAATAATTTTTGAATAAACAAATAGCTGCGGAATGAGATTTACTCAGAAAAAGTCAATTTATTGAACAATTTTTGCTGGATAAAATATCTTTTTTGCTGCATCTATTTTTTTAGATAATTTTTCTTTAAATGTTCAATAAATGGAAGCATTTAAATTATTTTTACATAGACAATTAGCTAAAAAATGAGATGGACCCAAAAAAAAAATAATTTTTTAAATATTTATTGCTGAGTAAAATATTTTTTTGAGTACATTTATTTTCTGAGGTATATTTATTTTTTATTTTTTAAATAAATAATTGCACCCTATTTTTTCTTTTTAATATTTTACCCAGCAATAAGTGTTTAATAAATTATTTTTTTTTTTGGGTCCAGCTCATTCTTTAGCTATTTGTCTATTTAAAAATAATTTACATACTTTTATTTATTCAAAATTTAGAGAAAAAATAGCTAAGAAAATAGATGCAGCAAAAAAGATATTTTATCCAGCAGAAATTGTTTGATAAATTGTCGTTTTTCGAGTCCATCTTTTTCTTTATAGCTATTTGTTTACTCAAAAAAAATTATCTTGACACAAAAATAAGTAGTAAACAAAAAAACATGTGGTTTTATTTCACTTCGGTACTAACTAAGAATAGCGCCATCAGTGGCCGATAGAGTTACTACATTGCTCCATTCCGTCATCCTCAACAGCTCCCTATTCTAATACATTGTGTGACGTCACAGATTACCCTCCTTATAAAACTCCATGATATCTAGCATATTGAATGCCACAGCTGTTATTTGTTGTTATGTTGTTATTTGTTGATAGTTTGATACATGTTTGTTAATAGATATACGTTATATAGAGTTGTTTATTTTGTTTCGTAGGGTTAAAATAATTAAACTTCAAACCTTGATTTCGTAGATTTCTATTTTGTTGATCAAATGTTTTTATTTTTATTTTTTAATTATTAAGTATAATATTGAGTAAATGTTTATCAATAATCATGAATAATTATTATTAGCAATATTTTATTATTTTATTTTATTTTATTTAAATTTAAATTTTATTTTAAACGATACAACTTTAGTATATTAGATTCTAAGTTATATTAATAAAGATTTAATTATTATTTCGTTTGATTATGTGAATGAGTTTATTGTGTGTTGTGTGCTTGATTATGTTCAAAACACAAGTGATAATGTTAGACCACGGAAAATTGTCCAAAACCCAAAATTGCAATCTTAGAGGAGATTTTTGGTTAACGTACAACGGTAGTAAACTCGATTTAATGAGAATGTTATGAAATTTTGATATGATATAAATCAAATAATAACGAATCTTAATGTGAAATAAAAATATAGGTAATAATGCTTATTATTTTTTAATTAATTTTTAAAGTAGGCCTGTTTTAGTAGGGTTATACATGGCTCTTATGGGAGCAAATGTACTGAAATAATTTTGAACATAAACCAAATGACTTTATACATTGAGAAATTTTCCAAAAACTAATAGATTATAAAAAAAAATACGAAGTTTTTTTTGATACTAATATTATTGTGGCAATAATATTAGATTTTATGTAATAATAAAAAGTACACACAAAAAAAATAATTTTTATCGGTTTTCATAGAATAATAAAAATAACTTGGCAACGTTATAAAGGTGCGCGCGCGATTCTGTGCATGTGAAAATAAAAATAAAAATATTAAAATAATAAATACAATTTGGAATAAAATTTTTTTTTAACAAATAGTTTATTAAAAATTCAAAGCAGTATTATTTTATGTTATTAACAATTTATATCAATACACTTTTAGTGGACTTTTTTTTATAAAATAATGAACGTTAAATAATAATTATTTTTTTAAATAATAGCATCAATACACTTTTAGTAGTATAATAGTGTTGATAATTTCCAATAATTTGCGTTTTTTTAATGCAATTATAAAAAGTTTAATCATTCAAAAATGATTCATTACCTCATAAAATAATTAAATTAAATAAAATTTCGATAGATAATGATTGATTTCATACAAAATAAAATAAAAGAAAATATAAATTTTTTTTCATTTAAGGTTGGCAGACGTGGATATTTCCTATGTTAAAGCATAGGAGATAAATTTAGGCCACGCCTATAAAATCTGGCTACCGTTGTACGTTAAGATGAAGAGAAGGAGAAAAACCGTTGACATTACGTCATGTTCATGCAATAGAATTTATTTTTTATTTTAATTTTTTATTTTATTTTAACGATCTTGGAACTTCGAGCATGCGAGTCGTAATTCTGAAAATTTAATATATTTAGTTTAACTATTTTTTATAGCTTTGGGTCAGATTACCTTTTTTCTAAAATTTGAACATTTTGTTTTTCACGTGTCAACATTATTTATTATTTAATTTTATTACCCTTAACGTATTTTTAAAAAAGGGCCAGATCTCGGTCTGTTCGTTTGTCATGAGACTTCATGTAGTTATTTTATTTATTCGAATATGTACGGTTGGCCAATCCATACAATCGAATAATATACTCCCACATGTGTCTCATGTCGATCTATCGTGTGCGGATAGACTTGAATTTTTATTTAAAGATTCATGAATTTTTATGAATGTAGAATGACCTGTAATCTTGTCGATGACTGGACAACACATGTTGGATTTGTTTCGTGTTATATATTTTATAGATAGATCTATCATTTATATATAATTGAATATTGTCTGCTACGCGACAAATTGTCATCACCATAAAAAACAGCATTGACATTTAGGATTACATTTTCAAGTATTCCTGCAGCCTCAACCAAAACGTCCTTTTATAAAAAAAAATTATTATTAATAATGATCTGAAAGATTTATAAAAATTTAATATATTAAATATTACCATTTTTTCCAGGGTAACTATTCTTGACTCGATTATTCGCAAGTTATCCCGAGCGACTGGGATAACTTTTTTGTCGCAAAACATGAAAATTTTAGCTTAATTTGTATCCTTCTCAATGGTTTACATCAAACGACTAAATCAATTTCAGGCGTTTTCATGTTATCCCGTGTAGGTGGGATAATCGACTCAAGAATAGCTACCCAGGTATAAGTCAAAAAAATTTTTAATAATTATTTTTAATCAATTAAATAAATTGGCTATTGTCAAATTTTACAGCTGTCATATGAGATTGTTTGTAAACAAAAAAAAAATCAGGTCTACCACAACAAAATATCAAAAAATTTCCAAGCTCCGCCATTTTGAAGTTCGAACGGATTGGGAGCCACGATACGCCGTCCAGTGCACCCGAAAACGCCTGAAAGTGATTCAGTCGTTTGATGTAAACCATTGAGAAGGATACAAATTAAGCCGAAAATCAGGCTGAATTTTCATGTTTCGCGACAAAATAGTTATTCCAGTCGCTCGAGATAACTTGCGGATAATTAAGTCAAGAATAGCTACCCTGGTCTTTTAAGATCTATTTTATCAAATTTTCTATCACGTTTTAACTGAGATAATTAGTGTCAAAGTTGACAACAATTTATCTTTTTAACACACAAGCATAGGGAGTACCGGAACGTTTTCCCTTCTATTGAAAAAACGCTCTCACAGAAAATCTTTAATTTACTACAGCTTATACTTCTTTAAATTACGAAATTTATAAAAAAAAATTATCAATTTCTATTATGAATTGTAAATGTTATTAATTAAATCATACAAAAATTATCACTCATCGGTTGTCGAACATGGCGCACGAAATGTAAACATGGCAACAGTGATCTCTCTTCTCTATTTTTTTTGGTCTGTTTCATTTATTGCAACAACACACACACACTTACCAGTCCAAGTAGTTTATATGCGAATATGTCTGTATAGGTATATTTGAATAATTGATAATTAAAATTGTATTTCTAAATATTAAAAAAATATATTTTATGTTATATTTTAATAGTTTTTAAGATATATATTTATTATTCGTATTGGTAAAGAAATTATTGATTATATCAATTTTTTTGGTTTTAATCATTTAGGTTTATTAATGATATTACTATCAGAAGTACAGTCTTGCACTTATCACTTATCATAACATTTGAAAAATATTGAATAAAATTTTACGGCGTTTCACGATCAAAAATTTTATTTCTAAAGTGGTATTAGTGTTCGTAAATACAGGCCGCCCACACTCATACAACTAAAAACGCGACAGTAAAGTATAAAAATCTATGACAATGGAGGGTGCTCATTTTTTTTCTAAACTATGGGTGTAAGGGTGCCATTTCGAACCCAAAGAGTCGTCCTACCTTGGAATTTCCATTCAGCCTTAAGACACACTTACACAAAACGACGTAAAATTACTGATTTTTGACGGTTTATTGCAAATTTGACCACTTTGCGCATTCGTAGGAATTTTTTCCGTATTTTTCCCGTGATCCTGACCAAATTTCCTATAAGAAACTGATAAAAAAACATGTTGTCTCGGATATCGAAATCGTGCCAGAATCTACCAGATTATTCTCACCAAGGCTATGTTTAAATTTTAAAACTAATTAAGGCCCTTGTCGACTAGCATAGTTTTTCTAAAAAGTTCTATGGCATAGCGCTTGGGTAGAAATAGTTCAGCCATGACGGCTATAGGGCGGCGATATAATCGTTTATTGAAATGATTCCAGCTCTACCAACATTCGTAAAATCACAACAAAAAATAATTAAACGCATAACCTTTTTTATTTGTTTACTCTTGTTGACAAATGACAATACGATATTCTGACAGTCAATCAATCAATTAATGTAGACTGTAAACAAAGAACAACAAAGAACAACAAAAAAGCTATAAATGCCGCTTTTTTTTTCTTTTCTCAAAGTTGGCTGCATCTAAAAAAACGAGTGTGAAGTTAGCAGAACTATGCTCAAAATGCTGCACGCAGCATTTTTCCAGCATAGTCCTCAGCGGCTATTTTTTAGTGAGTTTTTGGTGATATATAGTGACCAAAGTGCTATGGCATAGAACTTTGTTGAAAAACTATGCTAGTCGACAAGGGCCTTAATGATGTTCATTAATAATTATTTGGAAAAACTGTTTATGTATCATGACTTGATAATAATATCTAACAAAAAACAAAAAACAAGTATTTTGTACAAAAAAAAGCAGGCAAATATTCGAAATTGTAGTCAATTTGTAATGTAACTTGTTTTGCCATTAATTAATTTTTTGATATAAAAAAAATATGATACAATAAAAACCAACGAAGAAATTTTATTAAACTATGCTAGTCGACAAGGGCCTTTAACCATTATCTGGGCGCATATTTGGCTTATGGAGTTCGTGCTACTGTTTTCTATTCTTCATGGTAAAAGCATAGGCTGTCACTGAAGTCGAAATTTCGGAGCAAATCACTACCATTACCTTCAAGACAAACTTTACGAAAATACACTAGCTTTTTTGACCATTTTTTTGGTTCTAGGATAAGTATATTTGAAGCATTAAAACAAAGAATTAATGACAAATCGAAAATTAACTGAAGTTTAACTAGCTAAAGGTTAATCTGTCATCAACCACCACAATTTGGTATTAAAGTGGTAAAACTCAATTTGAAAATAGTCGGTAATTTTAACCACAAATAAACGAACGATGACCAAAAAAACCAGCCCTAAATATAGCCTTTGCTGCATTTCTTCAGTATATTATAATCTGAGACTAACATTATTTGCACAAATATATATATATTTTTATAGAGATATCTTCAACAAAGGATAACTGTTCATTAAAATTCATTTTGGTTTTTAAGATCAATTTTAAAAATTTAATGCTATTATAAACTCACCCAAAAAATCAAATTAATAAACACTATAGTATATTTAATAATTCCAAAACATTGTGACAACACCATTTCAGCGAGGCTGCTTTATTTACGTGGATGTCAAATGAGAAATTTATTTTTTTTCAACTTCTGGTGTTTTCGTTAATTTTAACTGATCAAACTACTAGTAAATAACATTTAGTAGACCACGATATACAATCCTTACTCAAATGAGTTTTAATAAAATAACTTATATCATCAATTTAGGTAGTATGAAGTATTTAGTTATATGCATATATTTATATATATGTATTATATTTGTAATTTACTGACAAGCAAAAACGTCAACTTAACACAAAAATGAGAAGAGATCAAGACAGGATCTTATAGAATGGCCGAAAAAAACGGCACCAGTTGAGGGCGCTACAACGATAGTATACTCAAAAAGACTAAATGACTAAAGTCCAAGACTAGAGAGTATACTCATGAAGGTCTAGGGTGCATTCCTTTAATAAAAAATTCTTTTTCGTTTTCGTTTTTCGCCCTGTAATATCGACAAAAAACTAAAAACAGAAACAACGACAAAAATGATAAAATTCTCTATGAATTTCCCCAGACTATTATGTATGATAATCTTGGAAAATCAATTTTTATAACAAATATTCGCCAAAAATTTTCGTTTATTTCACTTATTAACATTGAACATCAAACGTAAAAAGGTCATTATACTTTTGTAATTGGAGTAAAAAAATATAATGTCATGTGCTAATATTGACACTACAAGAAACAGTTTTTCCTATAAAAATTTGGCCGGTATTACAGGGCGAAAAACGAAAATAAAATTTTCATTGAAATAAGTTTTAAAGCCTTTAATTTTAAGACTACAAGCTTTCGAAATCGAATTTATTGAAATTTTTTTTTTTTTAAACCTAAAAACATTCGAAGTCTTTTAAATCAAGCTTCTAAAAGACTGAGAAATGTGAACGCTTTTGAAGTCTTTCAAATCGAGCGTCTGAAAGACTGAGATTTGAATGCTTTCGAAGTCTTTTAATTCAAGCCTTTGGCTTTAGAAGAGTTTGGGGACCTCGGAAAAACTTGTGATTTTATTTGAGAAGCTAATGGAGTTTTTTTAAGATCTCACAAGACAGTTTAAGTTCAATGAAGCGCGTTTTAAGACTTAAAGCTCGTTGAAGACTGAGATTTTTCTGTTCGGGGTATTACAGGGGAAAAAACGAAAACGAAAAAGAATTTTTTATTAATGAATGCACCTAAGCGCACCCAAGCACCCCATGTCCAATGTTTTTATTTTTACTAACGCAAGCATACACAAGTAAACAGCTGTCAAAAATAATGTTTTATTACAAAAAATGTAAAATATAATTAAATCATTAAATTAAGAAATAGTTATATATTAAATAGGCATTTTCAGCTTTACTATTAATTTCTTCATTGCAAGTTAAATAAATTTTTATTAAAGTTTTTATTTTCATCTACACAAGTACACAATTGTCGAAAATGTTTTTTTTTTTTTTAACTACAAATAAATATAACTTGAATAGATAATTTTGACTGTATTATCAATCTTTTTATAAAAAATTGAATAAATTATAAGTTTCTTAATAAGTTATAAGTTTCTTTTACGAATGTAGTAATGTTCTTTGTCAAGTATCAATTGATTTAGTTGTTAAATTGAGAAAAAAAAATGTATGTATCATCATTTGTGTCGAAAATTTCAGTCAGTGCATTTAAGTATGCTCTAGAATGTATGGACGAAAAAATTAGAATGCGTTTATCAATTTTTGTTTTTATTTAAATTAAATTAATTTTTTTTTTTTTTATATCAGCTAAAAATGAAGACTATATTGTAAAAGCTCTTTACAAATTAGGAAAATGTCAAATTGCTGGTGACGATGCAGATAAGTCTCTCAATTCATTCTTGTTCATTCTCTAAATATCTGGCTAAAGTTAAAAAAAAATAAAGATACTCCAGGTATTAAAATTTATGCTATTGGATACATGGAACTGGCACTAGTTCATAAAGTCAATAAATAAGTTTTATGAAATCAAAAAATATAAAAACTAATAATATTTGAATTAAAGCAACTTGAAGATAATACTGTGACGATTAGGCTACTGTTAAATTTAAAATGTACTGCAGAAGAATATAAATTTCCTGAAAAACTTGCTGATGCATATTGGTTTATTGGAGAGTGTCTACTAAAACAAGTAATTAACATTTTTTTAACTAAACGTAGTTTAATATAATTCATATACTTATGACTTTAATATTAATGTAGCAACAATCAAATCTGGCAAAATTAGTACTAGGAAGGTCATTTACTTTGTCCAAAAAACTTCGTAATATTAAAAATATGGAAAAAATAAGATTTCTGTAGGTATAGCAAGAGGTCAAGAAATTGAAAATCAATACATTCATGGATTTACTAAAAAAATTGAATGAAAACCATTCCCAAGTTCTTGAGAAATTACTGCATTGGAAAAGATACAGATTATTTTAAATAATAAATACAAAAAAACTTTATTCTTGGTATTGTATTTATCAGGTCAATTATTAAATCTACACAAATTGATTTTGTTTCCTGATATATACTTTTAAAAAAATACAAATGCGTAAAAAAATTGTGAAAAAAAAAAAATAACGATGTTTGAATTACAATTTGTCTGTTAAAGCACGTCGATCTTTTGTACAAAAATGAATTATTTAATTATTTGCTTCTTAAAAATTTGTTATGAATTAAAAAAAAGGATAAAAAAGATTTATAATTATCTCTGCACCATTCTTATATATTACAATTGATTAAGAAAACATTTTATTATATTTTTTTTTAAACAAAAAAAATTAATCTAAATATGAACAATTGATATCTGAAAATAAGAACTTATTTAAAATTCTAATAAATTATCATCAAGTTAATTAATTTGATTAATTTAATATAGATTTATCGGCATTTATTTTAACATCAGAGAAATTTTCATCATCGGATATATCTTGATATATTGAAGTTTTTTCGGGCCATTTAAGTTTGTCGTTACAAATATTGGAGATCATTTCTATTTTTTCATTGTTAGAATCAATTTGATTTTCTTGAGATTTTTCATCATTTGTTTTTACATGATTGTTCTCTGAAATATTTACTTTTAAATCAAGCAATTTATTTTCGATTGTTTTTTTATTCTCGATGCTGTTAACTTCATCAAATTTAGGTATTGTTGATTGTTCAGTTTCAATTTCATTAAGATTTTGGGAGTTATTTAGTTGGACACTAACTTCAGTTAGGGAGCTTTCAGTGTTATTTATGTCTAACTTGTGATTAGTTTCAACTGATTTGTTTTCATCTCGCTCGTTAGAAGTTTTTCCTAGACTCGATATATGTTTAATGTTATTTTGAGTTTTTTGATTCGCTTCTATTATTGACGAATTTTCATCAGATGTTTTCTCTGATAACTCAACAGAGTTGGCCTCTTTTACTGGCAACTTTGATGATTTTGGAAATTGTGATGTATCAGAATTTACGGGATTATCATTATTAATTTTTTTTTCGGCTTTTCTATTTTCATTATTATCTTCGTGAATTTTTTCCATTTGTGCTTCAATATTTCTGGTGTCAGTTGTTTCAAATTCATCAATTTTTTTTTCCCCTACATTTTCAGTAATTGTATGGCCTGCAATTTCTTGTATGTCATGAGAACTATCATTTTTATTCTGAACGTTTTCATGAAAAATCACATCACTATTGTCAATATCATTATTTTGATTTTTACATTCATTTCCAGAAACATCATTAATCACTGTAAGTTTTTTTGGTTTTTCTAAACTCTTCGAAACATTACCTTTGTCAGTTGATTGTTCAATTATTGTGCCATCACCGAGCATAGTAAGTGCTTCTCCATTAATAGAATGAATTGTTCCATCTAACTTTTCGATTAATATTTCACTTTTATTATGGTCATCAACAAATGAATTTAGTCCGGATATATTTTCTGAACTAACATCTTGTTTTTCTTTTTCATTTATTTGTTCATCAATTATCTTGAATTTCTTATCACTTATTTTGGGAATTAAAACTTTTTCCAAAATAACACCGAGCTTTTTGAAATGTGTCAATTCGTGCGTTAAACCTTCAACTTTATTTTCATAAACAATCAAACAAACAGAACAAGTGTAAGATTGAATTGCGCTTCCATTATTATTATTGAATTCATTATCATTATTTATATTATCTGATTTTTTTCTTGACCACTTTTTAGAAGGTGATGCTGATGATGGTGATAAAATAGATTTATCTCGTATTCGTGTAACTGGCACTTTGATATTATTTTTATCACTATCAAAATTTTCATGATATAATTTTTTAACAGATGATTTTGGTTTACTTTTTGATGTTTGTTTAGAGTGTGGTGAATCTGATTTAAAATATTTTCTGGGTCTACCTCTTTTTTCAATTGGTGTATCAGTAATAGATGTTTCAGATATACGACGTTTAATTATTGGTTTATTTGATTCACAATAATCAAATACTTTAACAAGAGTGCGTGTACGTTTTTTTGGTAATTCCTCTTCATCGATTTCTTTCTTTATTTTTTTGTTTATAATATCTTTATTTTCAGACTCATTGTGTGATCTTTTCAATAATTTCGGTGTTTTTTTAGATAAATGTTTACTGTCCTGTTCGGAATCAGAAAGCAATGATGCGTATGCTTTAATTTTAGATTTTAAATCATCACTATTTGTTTTAGTAGGCAATATGTTTTCTAAAAAAACACTACATTTTTTTGTGTCATTACTGACATTAATTGAATTAATATGTTCATTTTTTGAGGTGATTTTTCGAGTTTTTGGGTTTTGTGATAAAGACCGGTTAGTGATACTTTTGTTTAATGATATTGTTGAAGAATCAACGTTATTTTTCGAAGCGGATTGAACTTTTGACAATTTTATACGAGTTGTTTTACGTTTCACAACAATAGTTTCAATCTATAAAAGAAAAAGTATTTATTTTAAATGATTTTAGAGTTTATAAGATTATAAGTTTAAATACCTCTGTAAGTTTTGTATCTTCTTGGCCATCAAAGGCATCTTGGAAGCTCAATGATGTTGCTCTATGAATTTTTATCAAATCACTCAGCACATCAAGATTGTAACGGCATTCCAAACAAATTGCAGTGTTAGTTCTTAGTGCCGTCTAAAAGATAAGTACATATAATGTGTTGAATTTTTATTGGTTATGATTTAAAAAGTTTATTAAACTTACATTATCTTGAAATATATCTTTTATTTTATTCAATGCATTACTTGATTTTTCAATATGAAGATTGTGTATATAACCAGGTTTACCAGGCTCCAAACAGAGACTACAATAACGAATGCGTTGTCGATGGGCAATACTTAGCCGTTCTCGAGCTGTTGTTTTATATTTTTTCACAAAGTTACTGCATTTGTCGAACTCAAAGGCACACTTATGACATATTAGTTGTGATGAAACTTTTGATTTAAATAACTGTAAATTAATATTATATACAAAAATGATGTGCTCTAACAAAAAAAATGTCAACATAACCTGAACTTAACTGAAGTGTTGAAATTCTAGATTAAAGTTAATATAAAATTTAAAAACATCATATAAAAAGTGATTGATGAGCTTACAAATAATAAATACTTATTGGATTACCTTAATAGATAAACATGTTTCAATATTATTACGAAGATTCTTATCGTGAGTAAAGATATTGAGAAATATTCCTTCGTTTGTTGCACAAATCAAACACGTTTCACTTGGCATTTTCCAGCTTTTATTTACTTGAAAAAAACTGGTAAGTACTCGTTTTGCTCAATATTAAATCATAAGATTTTTACTTGAGTATACAGATAGTATAATTTTGTATGTTACTTGATGCTGAAAAACATGAATTGGCGGCAAGACCAGCGTTGCCACCAGTTTCCACAGCGGCTTGCGGCAATATTTCCCGGCTCCGATGTACGAGAATTGGCAATAACACATATTATATGTCCCTAGAATATAGTTATCGTATAATTCCAAATCGAAATATTGTCGAATCAATAAAATATTTCCAACAAAATAATTGAATCACGAGTATTTTATTTATAAGTTTTTTTATCAAATAAATATTGGAAAGTCAGTAAAAATTATTGTTTTTTTCTTAAGTCTATAATTTTTCAAGTAAACGATAATTATTAGACACTATACTAACTATAATAAAAATAAATTATATAGACTAAAAAATTGAAATTTTAATTCTTATCAAATCAGAATATTTGATTAATAGCTTATTGGAATTAACGAGTATTATATTACACATGTTTTCTACGTAACATAAATTCTCTTACACGCTCATTTCCAAACACACATTTTCTATATTAAGGGATTTGGACGATTTTTTTGAGGGTAAAAAAGAGGGGATACGGCCTATCTCTTATACATTGGCCCAACAACTATTACCAACTGCTAAAAACCAAAAAAACCTCTTTTTTTTTTCAAAAAAACATCTATTTTATCTGTTTGTTATCGTATAATAAAATTAAATTAATAATTATTGATACATTTACTATCAATTTTCAATGTTTAAAAGCTTATTATTGGTAATTAAAAATATCATGAAAATCGTGCAACAGCGCAAAAAAAAAAAAGTATTGGCACACTTGTTTTATATGGTGTATTGTCGTGCTGGTGTATTTCTAATATGTGGTAGTGTATATACTGTATCTGCCAAAAGCATAATAAACAGAAAAATAAGTAAACGAATATTATTATTTAATTTTTCAGAACAAGTTAATTAAGCAATTTAAATTTATTAGTAAAATATTAAAAATATCAAGCAAGACTGATATTTAAAAATGTTTATTGAAAATAAATAAATGAAAAAATATTATTGTTTCTTGTCATCATAAGTTTTTTATAAGTTTATAAATAAAGTTTAAAATAAAATTTTGTTTTTTTTGTCATTATTTGCATGCTTTCTAATATTTTAACTTTTTATTTATTTATTATTTATTATTTTATTATTTTGAATTAATATTTGATTTAATTGTTGTAAATAAATGCATTTACACAGTTATTTTATGTAAGTCATATAATATGCCTTTAACAAGTTAACATTTGACACTTTCAAACTTGCGCGCCACAAGATGGCGGAATATCTGATGTTGCCAAGTGTATATGACGTTTCAGCATAAGCCATGAAAGATAGTAAAATAAATGAATTTTTACATACTTTAATTATTAATTATAAAAAAACTAAGCTCCAAACCCCTTTGGTTTTTTTTTCATATGTTTTGTTTTGTCTTATTTTATAACCCAAAAGGTTTTTTGTCGCGATGTCATATTGTCGATCAGAGATATTGTGTTTTCATGAACTATTTATATTGACAAAATCGTATTCTCCATAAGAGCCCATGTTAAAAGTTGTCAACTTTAAAAATTAATAAAAAATTAACAAGCTTCCAAACAATTACCAAAAAATTACAGAAAATGTATTAGTATTTCAAGAATCTACTGTATAAATTTCATCTCATTCTCATATTCGGAAAAAAATCGTCCAAATCCCTTAAATGATTTTCGTTTGTTCATTTTGACCAAAAATCAAGTCGGTAATGTTAAAATCTGTGGTAAGTTGTCTTGACTCAGAAAATAAGTGAGCTGCTGAACGATATCTCCTTGTTGATAACTTAAATTTCAAATCAGATATGATAATTAAAAAATAATTATTATTAATATATTTAAACAAATATTTATGATAAAATAATTAGTTGTAAACTGATTACTTGAACTGGCAAAATAAATAAATAAAATTATGATCCACCATAAAGTACTAAACCACGTATGAGTTTTTCATATAAAAATAATACACCAACAATTAATAATCATGAAAATGAAAAAAATTTAAAAAATACTAAACAAAAAAATAATTAAAATGATATACTTATATCATTTTTTTTTCCATAAAAATACACCTTTTGTTCAACATAAGTATGAGCTGGTGCAACTGTAATAATATAAATTACATATTTCAATATAAACAATATAATATTCAAATTATACCTATATATAATATTATCGTATGTGTGTTTGGCAATGAGCGTGTAAGAGAATTTATGTTACGTAGAAAACATGTGTAATATAATACTCGTTAATTCCAATAAGCTATTAATCGAATATTTTGATTTGATGAGAATTAAAATTTCAATTTTTTAGTCTATATAATTTATTTTTATTATAGTTAGTATAGTGTCTAATAATTATCGTTTACTTGAAAAATTATAGACTTAAGAAAAAAACAATAATAATTTTTACTGACTTTCAGTCATAATAATTTGTATCCTTCTCAATCAAGAAGACTAGAGATACAGGAGAAGTAACTCCCTATCTCAATGCATGTAATATCTTTCAGCCAATTCGCGTGAGGCTAGTAGCTGTCATAGGAATTTAGCGTACAGCATGGTTCAGCGCATTGTATATTTATTTCTTTTTTTTAATGCGCAGCTTACACATACATACATACATTTTTTCAATATTATTTTAATAATTTCATAAAAAAAATATTTCATATATTTTTATTATTTTGATATATTATATATTTTTAATATTAATAATAAAAATTATTAATTTTATTTTTATACCAGTGTATCATACAGGTGTGTCATACAGTGTATCATACAGTATTATACATCTCAAGTTTCATTCGTCGTGTATCATACATTTAATGCGCCTCTATATTTCACTTTTTAAACTATTTCACTTATTTATTGATGTCATAAAGTGTGTTTAAACAATATGTTAACATAATATTTATTAATTTATAACTCATTTAAGTTATAATAATGTTTTAATGCCATAATTTGATTGAAATTTTTTCGTAATTGAAAATTTTTTGTTTTTCAATATTTATTTTTTTGTGGTAAAGAAAAAAAACATTTTCGACTATTGTCCATTTGTGTAGGTGAAAATGTAAACGTTAATACAAATTTATTTAATTTGAAATAAGAAGACTAAAAGTACAGGAGGAGTAACTCGCCTCCATATATGTAATACTACTATATTGCTAACGTCCTATGTTCACAATAAGTGGTTTTCTCAGCAAGGCAAGAGTGCGTCCGATATCGTCTTCTCTCTCTTTCTTGGCCAAAAAACAACGCGCGCAACTTAGATAGGGGGGCATTCGGAGTGATTCGGACGACACTCACACTAATGGATGTTTATTTCATGTATTTCTAATATATTTAATGAGTTTATGTGCAATGGTAATTTGAACATTAAAATAGAATACATAAATTATAAAATAATCGCCACTGAGATTACAGGAAAAAAATTATCGTTTATTTTGAATAAAGCATATGTATAACAAAAAAAACATAAGAATTATTATTTTATTCATCTAAAACGACCAGATTGAAATCACATCATTATACAACTTAATTTTTTTTAAAATTTATTATTATAAAAATAAAATATTACTATTAATTCAATTAAATAATTTTTTTTTTTTATTCATACAAATTGTTTATATTTTTTTAATTAATTTTATTTAAAAAAACAGTAAAACTATCAATAATAAAGTCTCTTATAATTTTTAAACATTTAAAAACAATGAAAAATCAATGAATTAGGTAGCTCTCAATTTGGTGTCGAAAGCTTGTCGATTCAGTGACCAAATATTCCGCTAATAATGACCGAGTCAATTACCGATGAATCCTGTAAGGCTCAACTGCTTTTCGACCGGAGTAGATATACGAATCGTGTGAACCTAACATCTTTATCATGTATTATTTCAACCCTTTTTTATTATTATAAAACATATAAAAGCCCAGATTTTGTCAGTTCAAATTGTTGTTATTTTAATATTCCCTTTATTTTTTATTTTTCTAACTCATTTCTCTTATTCGGCACTCTAGAATTACGTTTTATATATGCTGTCGAATTGCTTTCAAATCGCTGTCGACTGAGCGCAACATTGGAGTGTCAAGTCATCCGCTAGGGTTCCATATTTATTTAACAATTTGTTATATGTAGGTATATCAATATTGTCAAACGTCAAACTTCGAAATTTCAATATTTTTAGGTTGGTACACAAATGTCAATTCAAGAAAAATAGAAATATAATACCGGCGCCAGTGCACAGCCATTGTGTCAAGATAATTTTTTTTGAGTAAACAAACAACTGCAGAATGAGATTTACTCAGGAATAGACAATTTATTAAACAATTTTTGCTGGATAAAATATCTTTTTTGCTGCATCTATTTTCTTAGATAATTTTTCTCTCAATTTTCAATAAATAAAAGCATGTAAATTATTTTTAAATAGACAAATAGCTAAAGAATGAGATGGACCCAAAAAAAAAAAAATTTATTAAATACTTATTGCTGGGTAAAATATTAAAAAGAAAAAATAGTGTGCAATTATTTATTTAAAAAATAAAAAACAAATATACCTTAGAAAATAGATAGACTCAAAAAAATATTTTACTCAGCAATAATTATTCAATAAATTTTCTTTTTTTTGGGTCCGACTTATTTTTTAGCTATTTGTCTATTTAAAAATAATTTTCAGGCATTCATTAATTAGATGCATCCATAGACAATATTAATTTTTAAATTTTTAAATAAATAAATGACTGTAAATTATTTTTTAATAAACAAATAGCTATTTGTTTATTTAACAATCATTTACTTGCTTTCATTTATTGAAAAAATAAAGTGCAAATATAGATAAAAAAATGGATGTACTTAAAAAAAAAATTTGTAACAGGGATAAATAATTTTGCTTTTTTTTTAGTCTATCTCATTCCTTTGCTATTAATGTATCCACTAATGATAATATAAAAAATTGAATGTTATTATGTATTATTTAGTTATATTTAATTTTTTTACACAAAAAAATACTTTAACTGAGCCACACAATAATAATAACATATGACCTTGACCTTGGTACTAACCAAGACTAGCGCCGTCAGTGGCCGATGGAGTTACTAAATTGCTTCATTTCGTCATCCTCAGTAAATTTTGAGAGATTATCCTCCTTATAGACCTCCATGCTTGCGGCAATATTTCCCGGCTTTAATGTACGAGAATTGGCAATAACACATATTATATGTCCCTAGAATATAATTATCGTATAATTTCAAATCGAAATATTGTCGAATTAATAAAATATTTCCAACAAAATAATTGAAACACGAGTATTTTATTTATAAGTTTTTTTATCAAATGAATATTGGAAAGTCAGTAAAAATTATTATTGTTTTTTTCTTAAGTCTATAATTTTTCAAGTAAACGATAATTATTAGACACTAACTATAATAAAAATATATTATATAGACTAAAAAATTGAAATTTTAATTCTCATCAAATCAAAATATTCGATTAATAGCTAGATTGAAGTTAATATAAAATTTAAAAACATCATATAAAAAGTGATTGATGAGCTTACAAATAATAAATACTTATTGGATTACCTTAATAGATAAACATGTTTCAATATTATTACGAAGATTCTTATCGTGAGTAAAGATATTGAGAAATATTCCTTCTTTTGTTGCACAAATCAAACACGTTTCACTTGGCATTTTCCAGCTTTTATTTACTTGAAAAAAACTGGTAAGTACTCGTTTTGCTCAATATTAAATCATACGATTTTTACTTGAGTATACAGATAGTATAATTTTGTATGTTACTTGATTCGACAAGAATAGCTACCCAGGAGACAAGAAGACTAGAGACCAGGAGAATAAACTTCGGTAGAAAGTGTAGAGGCACTTGACTGCTTCGAACAGAAACTCGGTTTTTGGTTCGTCTTTTTTCGAAGCTGTTCGGCTTTTTTAAATAGTATTTGTGTATTCGTGTAATAAACAAGGATAAATAATAACCAAGCCAAATAAAGCTACCCAACAATATTCCTGCATTGCACTGGTCTATTAAATTTAATTGTGTAATTAAGTTAATTTGAACAGGTAATTTATTCATTTATGAATAATAATGTTAAAAATTTTTTTTTAAAATACAACAAACTATTTGTAAATATGAAGTTTTTATAATATAATCTAACTAAAGTATGGTTTCCAAGCAATGACAGTTCACTATTTTTTTGGAGTGTATTTAATCTAACAAAAAACAAAAAACAAGTATTTTGTACAAAAAAAAGCGTCAAGTATTCGAAATTGTAGTCAATTTGTAATGTAACTTGTTTTATTGTCATTAATTAATTTTTTGATATAAAAAAAAATATGATACAATAAGAACCAACGAAGAAATTTTATTTTCGATACATGTAGTTAAATCTAAATAGTTTAAAATAAAAAATTATACTTGACCTCGCTATACATGAGATTGAATGATGTTGGCTTAAAATGTAATTTTTAATTTCGGAAAAAACTACGCGGGGTCAAGTATAATTTTTTTTTTTTTATTTTATTTTTTTTTTTAAACAATTTAGATTTAACTACATGTATCGAAAATAAAATTTCTTCGTTGGTTTTTATTGTATCATATTTTTTTTTATATCAAAAAATTAATTAATGACAAAACAAGTTACATTACAAATTGACTACAATTTCGAATACTTGACGCTTTTTTTTGTACAAAATACTTGTTTTTTGTTTTTTGTTAGATATCACATCTTTTTGTAAAGTTTTTTTTGTAACATACACAATTTATATATCATCAAGTTTAATTTTTATTTATAATTATTTTACCGGTGTATCATTTGATGTTTATTATTTTTAATATACAATATTGCAATATTTATCATATATTCACATGTCAACTCTGCAGTACAGCCAACAAAAACGATCAAGAAAGAAAAGGAAAAAAAAAAAAATTTTATAATCTTATACCGTACTACCAACTTAACAAAATTAGAAATCCGGTTTTTCAGCCAAAAGCGCTGAAAAAATAACTCGTGGTGGGCAGATTATTAAATAGATAAAATGTGGTCCCTCTTAAATCACCAAGTGATGTAATGGAAATAATTGATGTTCTTGAGAAAATATCAGATTTTTAAAATATGATATTTTTTATATCTAAGTATAAGTGTTAATAAGACATTAAAAAAAATTATGCTAAACAATCAATTGTAAATAAATCAAATTTTGGAGTATAAGCAAATATCCACTGAAATGTTGATATTTGATAGAAATTGTGAATAACATACTAAGTATGTACCATTTAATGAATAATCAATTTTTTTTTTTCAAAGAAAAGCTGATAATCATGTTGAATCAATTGTATAAATAATAATCCTTGGACAATTATTAAATGCTTCTGTATAGATGAATCAAAGTTTAAATAAATACTTTTTTATACACAAAGACTATTCTTCTTTTTAAAAGCATCTCTCTCTCAAACTATTTGTTTCTTTAGCATTTTGTTTCATTAAATAAGCAATGAATAATTTTTTAAAGAAACAATTAGCTTGAGGGAGAGATGCTTTAAAAAAAAAGTAATTTCTAGTAGAATTATTGCTTATTAAAATGTTTTATTAATTAACTAATAAATCTACTAGAAATTTCTTCTTTTTAAAAGCATCTTTCCCTCAAGCTACTTGTATAACTTTTCGTTTTTCGCCCTGTAAAATATATTCGCATACAATTGTACATACATAAGCAGATCTTTACTCTAATTGACAGACCACAAATGAGCTCTCCAGTCATAAGCTATATTCAATGTAGAAGTTTGACACAAACTTTTTCAAGTGCTCTCAGTGAAAAAAAAATCTTTAAAGTGTAAATTTTATTTTGCCTTGTGAATACGGGTGCGGGTGCTGGGTAGCTATTCTTGACTCGATTATCCCACCTACACGGGATAACATGAAAACGCCTGAAAATGATTTAGTCGTTTGATGTAAACCATTGGGAAGGATACAAATTAAGCTAAAATTTTCATGTTTTGCGACAAAAAAGTTATCCCAGTCGCTCGGGATAACTTGCGGATAATCGAGTCAAGAATAGCTACCCTGTTATTGATATTGAATCGTTCTTGTCATTTTTGCCAGGGTCGCACTTGCGAATATTATACAGACCATACACATTATACAGTATCATACGTATCATACGTATAATTGTATGATACTTCGCAAATCGGTGAATTACCCATCACTGGCTTTTACACAGTAAAAAGTCAGAGTTTACACTCCTCTGCACTCCTTATTTACCTCATGGAGGTCTATAAGGAAGATAATCTCTCGAAATTTACTGAAGATGACGGAATGGAGCAATTTAGTAACATTATCAGCCACTAATGGCGCTAGTCTTAGTAGGTACCGAAGTCAAGGTCATATGTTATTATTATTGTGTGGCTCAGTTAAAGTATTTCTTGTGTAAAAAAATAAAATACATTTATTTATTTAAAAATTAATATTGTGTATGGATGCATCTAATTAATGAATGCCTGAAAATTATTATTAAAAAGCAATTAGCTATACGGAATGAGATTAACTCAAAAAAAGACAATTTATTAAATAATTAGTGCTGAGTAAAATATTTTTTTGAGTACATCTATTTTCTTAGGTATATTTGTTTTTTATTTTTTAAATAATTAATTGCACCCTATTTTTTCTTTTTAATATTTTACCCAGCAATAAGTGTTTAATAAATTATTTTTTTTTTGGGTCCATCTCATTTTTTAGCTATTTGTCTATTTAAAAATAATTTACATACTTTTATTTATTGAAAATTTAGAAAAAAAATAGCTAAGAGAATAGATGCAGCGAGAAAGATATTTAGCAGAAATTGTTTAATAAATTATCGTTTTTTGAGTCCATCTTTTTTTTTTAGCGATTTGTTTACTCAAAAAAAATTATCTTGCCACAAAAATAAGTAGTAAACAAAAAAACATGTGATTTTATTTCACTTCGGTACTAACTAAGAATAGCGCTGTCAGTGGCCGATAGAGTTACTACATTGCTCCATTCCGTCATCCTCAACAGCTCCCTATCCTAATACATTGTGTGACGTCACAGATTACCCTCCTTGTAAAACTCCATGATATCTAGCATATTGAATGCCACAGCTGTTATTTGTTGTCCTTAACAAAATCAGAAATCTGGTTTTCCAGCCAAAAAATCGCAACCGTTTATTTGATGGTTCAATAAAAAAATAAATAAGCCACTAAAAAATCTTTTTTAAAAAAAGCTTGACATCAATTTATGGGATCATTACAAAGCCTCATATTTTTTAATTAAATTTCTAAAAATTGGAGACGGAAGGAGGCAAAATATTTGATGTATAATAAGGCACGGTAGTTATCTTACACACACATATATATTTCCTTTCTCATACTTGACTCGAGGCACTACCGTGCCTCTTGATCTTTCTCAATGGTTTACATCAAACGACTAAATCACTTTCAGGGTAGCTATTCTTGACATAATTATCCGCAAGTTATCCCGAGCGACTGGGATAACTTTTTTGTCGCAAAATATGGAAATTTCGGCTTAATTTGTATCCTCAATGGTTTACATCAAACGACTAAATCATTTTTAGGCGTTTTCATGTTATTCCGTGTAGGTGGGATAATCGAGTCAAGAATAGCTACCCAGGCGTTTTCATGTTATCCCGTGTAGGTGGGATAATTGTGTCAAGAATAGCTACCCAGCTTCGTTATACCATTTGTACAGTGAACTTATATATACTGTTGAACGTTAGTTTTTCATTATCACCAACTTGTAATATAGCTGGATCATGCTATTGTTTCAAATGTAAGCTACAATATGTATTTAAAACTCCTATATTTTATATTGATTCGCTTTGTGTTGATATTATGAATTTCTATTCGACAGGCTGACAGAACATATTTTGATAGAATATTTCCAGTACTTTGTAATATGAATCGTTTAGATGATTCAAATACTTTAATCCTAAAAGATCGAAGACCATCGTCCATCGGAATGAATGGTAAATAATTTCTAAATGTTACTAATATTAAAACTATATTCATTTTAAAGTTTAATTAGTTGAAAAAAATTTAATAAACAACTCCAAAATGTTGTGTACTTACAACAATAAAGATTAATATTTATTAAAAAAAATTCAAAGTAATATTTTATTAACAATTTTAATTATAGGTGCTTCTGAAACTGAAGACCAGCAGCGTTTACGTTTTCAAGTTGAGCTTGAATTTGTCCAATGTCTTGCCAATCCAAATTATCTTAATTGTAAGTACAGTCGACACAATCATTTACAAAATATTGTAATTATACTTTGTTAAATCTTATGACAGTAAATCCTGTCCCGCTTTATTTATTTTAACTTTGGAAATAATTCCAGTTTTGGCACAACGAGGATATTTCAAGGACTCAACATTTATCAATTATCTTAAGTATTTAGTTTACTGGAAAGAGCCAGAATATGCCAAATATTTGAAATACCCAATGTGTTTGTATTTTCTCGACTTGCTGCAGTATGAACATTTTAGACGCGAAGTTGTCAACTCTCAATGCACAAAATTTATTGATGATCAGCAAATTCTTCTTTGGCAACACTATACGAGACGTCGGACAAGACTATTACAATCGGCAACGGAACAAACACAAAATGTCAGTAATCCTCAAAATAATGGTATTGCTCCACCTAAACTTTCTTAAAAAAATTATGAATTTTGTTTAATAAATAAAACATATGCTAAAACAAGTTAATTTACGTGCCTTTCCTTGAAAATTACGAGATTTTTAAAATTGTCCAATAATAGATTGATAATTTTCTTTTTAAAGTCATTTTAGTTGTTTCAATGATCACAAAAATTTCAGGAGTTCCATACGAGTTTTATACTTTGATAACTAATTATGATTGGTTCAGATGTAATTATTTACTGAATTCAACGTTTAGTTCGAGTATTTTTATATACCATTTATGTCAAGTTTTTGATGGCATTATTGATTATTAAAGTCAAAGTTGTAACTACCATTAGCTTTTTAGCGATTTATTTATAAATTAATTATATAATATTTTCGTACATCAATAAGAGAAAATAAGTTATGTTTACAAATAGATGACAGCTGTCAACGATGTTAACTATACTCATTGAAAATTTGAATCTAACAAAAAATAAATTATTTTGTACAAAAAAAAGCGTTGAATACTGGAAATCATAGTTATTTCGTAATGTAACTCATTTTGCTATGAATTGATTTTTTATAAACGAAAAAAACCTAATACCAATAAGTCTAAATTGTTGAAAAAGAAAAAAAAAAATTTTAAGTTAAGCCCGCTATCCTTAGCGGAAGAGTCATCAATGAAATGGGCGCTTGATAGCAGATTATTAGCAAGTTAATAGCAAAAAGAATAGTAAACTACAAAAGCTCTACGTCATAAATAATATGATAATAGATCTTAATAAATTTGAAATGTATCTATCAGATTATTATTGAGTAATTCGATGTTATATCTCGACATAAATAGCGAAAAATAATGTTAAATTTTTATACGTTAGGTTCAAGCTGTCATTCGATGTAGTCAAGAATACTAGAACTCTAGAAGTATAGGAAAAGAGATGAATATACAATGCGCTGGACGCAAAAAAGTCATGACAGTACACCCTTCAGTCTACCCAACTTTTGAATTTTTTTTTTTTTGGATACGAACATGGAGGTGTATAAGGAGTGTAAACTCTGGCTTTTTGCTGAAGCAGACATTCCGGAGCAAATGGTGGCGCTGGCGTCAGCCTTGCACGAAAGTATGCAGGTGTATCATTTTGTTTACTTTGGTTTACTTTTTGTTTAAGTTTTGTGTGATATCTGTAGTGCAAGTGTGTTGACGTCAACTTTTTTAATTAAAATATGTTACAATTAATTTTTTTTTCTATTTAGAAAATAATTAAAAAAAAAGTTCATGATTCCCTTAGAAAATAATAAAAAAATAGTTAATAAATTATGTTGACAACAATTTGGCTGTCAATATAACTTCCAGTTTTATCAAAGAATCGAAAAAAAAATTAGAATTTACTTGACATATTTAATTAACCAACATATATTAGTAATTAAAATTGCACCTGTGTTATACAAAAAGTAAACATATACAGACTATTAGATTAAAGTGAATAAGAACATTTTGTTTCTTTTCTCTGTCTACGTGCACGGCCGACGCCAGCACTGCAGTTGGCAGTTTTTGGAATTGATCTGCTCCGAAATGGCAGCCTCAGCAGCTGCCTATGCTTTTACACAGTAAAAATTCAGAGTTTACACTCCTTATACACCTCCATGGATACGAATATTTTTAGGTGGAATCGGGAAAATGACCATAGATAAATTAAAGAACATAAAAAAAGAAACCATTAGCTGACCACTATTTTTTTTTTAAACAATTATTTTAAAAGTTATTGGGTGCATTCCTTTAATAAAAAATTCTTTTTCGTTTTCGTTTTTCGCCCTGTAAAATATATTTGTTGTACTGGTGCGGTTAGAACTTGACAAGATTTTTTTATATAATAATATTTATATAATGATAATAATTATGATATAAAAATGTAAACGCAATATTATTTATTAATAAATACATATGTATTATATATTTAATAGATGGACTCTATTTATGATTGAATATTTATAAAAGAAAAAAATTTACTCAAGAGGTAAATCTTTAAAAATAATTAATAAAATTCTTCTGCAATAATATATTTATTTGAATATTATTTTTAATTCAAATAAAGAATAATATTTTAATAATTATAGTATATACATTCACATTAAAGGTGAAATAAAATATTTAAAATCACCCACGTGGACTGTGATCGGCTCGTTAAAAAAACGATTTTGTACCGGTAAAAAATCTGGTTAAAAATGCTAAAAAAAATAAAACGCCGGTAAATGAACAACCCTACGGACCCTTAATTTGAAAAACTATTTTTATAATAAAGATCTGTGCATATATAACCTCGCGATTATTAAAAGTAAAGGCCCTTGTCGACTAGCATAGTTTTTCTAAAAAGTTCTATGGTATAGCGCTTGGGTAGAAATAGTTCAGCCGTGACGGCTATAGGGCGGCGTTATAATCGTTTATTGAAATGATTCCAGCTCTACCAACATTCGTAAAATCACAACAAAAAATAATTAAACGCATAACCTTTTTTATTTGTTTACTCTTGTTGACAAATGACAATACGATATTCTGACAGTCAATCAATCAATTAATGTAGACTGTAAACAACTGTAAACAAAGAACAACAAAAAAGAGCTATAAATGCCGCTTTTTTTTTTTCTCAAAGTTGGCTGCATCTAAAAAAACGAGTGTGAAGTTAGCAGAACTATGCTCAAAATGCTGCACGCAGCATTTTTCCAGCATAGTCCTCAGCGGCTATTTTTTAGTGAGTTTTTGGTGATATATAGTGACCAAAGTGCTATGGCATAGAACTTTGTTGAAAAACTATGCTAGTCGACAAGGGCCTTAATGATGTTCATTAATAATTATTTGGAAAAACTGTTTATGTATCATGACTTGATAATAATATCTAACAAAAAACAAAAAACAAGTATTTTGTACAAAAAAAAGCGGCAAATATTCGAAATTGTAGTCAATTTGTAATGTAACTTGTTTTGCCATTAATTAATTTTTTGATATAAAAAAAATATGATACAATAAAAACCAACGAAGAAATTTTATTTTCGATACATGTATAGTTAAATTTAAATTGTTAAAAAAAAAAAATTAATAAAAAAAAAATTATACATGACTTCGCTATACATAAGATTGAATAATATTGGCTTAAGGGATTTGGACGATTTTTTCTCAAATATGAGAATGAGATGAAATTTATACAGTACATTCTTGAAATACTAATACATTTTCTGTAATTTTTTGGTAATTATTTGGAAGCTTGTTATTTTTTTATTAATTTTGAATGTTGACAACTTTTAACATGGGCTCTTATGGAAAATACGATTTTGTCAAAAAAAAAAGTCCATGAAAATACAACATCAAGCGGCATTTATAGCTTCTTTGTTGTTCTTTGTTTACAGTTGTTTACAGTCTACATTAATTGATTGATTGACTGTCAGAATATCGTATTGTCATTTGTCAACAAGAGTAAACAAATAAAAAAGGTTATGCGTTTAATTATTTTTTGTTGTGATTTTACGAATGTTGGTAGAGCTGGAATCATTTCAATAAACGATTATATCACCGCCCTATAGCCGTCATGGCTGAACTATTTCTACCCAAGCGCTATGCCATAGAACTTTTTAGAAAAACTATGCTAGTCGACAAGGGCCTTAAAGATTTTAGTGGAAAGAAAGCACCAAGAAGACTAGAAATACAGGAGGAGTAACTCCCTATCTCAATGCATGTAATATCATTCAGCCAATTCGCGTGAGACTAGTAGCTGTCATAGCGAATTTAGCGTACAGCATGGTTCAGCGCATTGTATATTTATTTCTTATTTTTAATGCACAGCTTACACATACATACATACATTAATTGGTTTTCCATGGTAGAAATATACAGGTAGGTCCATTTCTCGGACGAAAATAAAAATCTACTGCGCAGACCATGAGTAGCCATTTTTATCAAATTTGTCTGCGTGTGTTTAAATCTGTGTGCCCATCATGTTATTATTATTGTACTGTTATTTATTTATACATGACTTGTTTAAAAATTACATTAATTATGATTAAAAAAATTAAAAATATTGTTTAATAATTTAAACATATTAATAAATGTGAAGCTAATCCTCAGAGGTATGTAATAAATGTGATAACAGTTATTAAAAATTGATTTATTATGTGTGCTTGACATAGTCTTTTCATTTTGGAGGTCATACGTTGTGTATACATATTTATTGATTTATTTATTTTCTCTAATAATCATTTAATTAGAAATCTGTTTGTTATTAATAAATAATAATCTAAATTTATTTGAATCAGTTATTATTTATTTATTTATTTAATTACTATTATTGTAGGTCACAATGGTAAAATGTGCCATGAAATATTGTCAAAACACATCAAGCAATTGTATTAAAAAAATTGGAAAAAATATCATCAAGCACAATGACAAAATTAGTTTAATATAGATTTTATTTTTTATATGGAAATATTAATAATTTTAAACTGTGTTATTGTAGGTATAATTGACAATATATTCTTATCATAAAATATAAATTGAATAAAAGACTGTTTTAATTTATATTATATTATCAGCATGAAATATATAAAAATATATATAATATAAAACACTGTTGCTCAAATTGTTTTTTTTTTAAATCCATAAAATACAGAAAATATGAACTGTAAATGTTTTTTATTTCAATTATCGCAAACTTATTCCATTTTTCAAACAATTAATATGTATTTTCATGTTAAATATATGCATTTGAATTAAAATTAATCATTTGTTTATGTGTTTTTATTATTTTAATTCTCTATTAAGATCATCTTTGATATGTATTTTAATTTATGATTTGAATAAAATCGCGTCAGTTTAGCAAATATGGCGCCCGGTAGTCAGCACTTCTTATTGGCTTAAAAAAACGTATGCGCATGGACCTACCTGTATATTTCTACCATGTGGTTTTCGACATTAATGTATATATTTATGTGTAAGCTGCGTATTAAAAATAAGAAATAAATATACAATGCGCTGAACCACGCTGTACGCTAAATTCGCTATGACAGCTACTAGCCTCACGCGAATTGGCTGACATATTCGAGGCGAGTTACTCCTGCTGTATCTCTAGTCTTCTTGGAAAGCACCTAGTATACACACTATTGCATATTAGGAATACACCAACACGACAATATACATATAAAACAAGTGTGCCAATAGTTTTTTTTTTTTGCGTTGTTGCACGCTTGTCATGATATTTTTAATTACTAATAATAAGGTTTGAAACATTGGCAATTACTAGTAAATGTATCAATAATTATTAATTCAATTTTATTATAAAATAAAATTATAAATAATAATAAAACTGGTAAATTATAAAACTGGTAGAACTTGGTACTAAAGTGTTACCACTCAGTTGAGTAAAATTACTAAACTTACTTTTTCATATTCATTATTATCTTACTTTTTTGGTGTTAAAGATGAATTTAATTCAGTTGTAATATTTGAACTTGTTTGACCATTTTCATCACCAACAGTCCATGGCTGCAACTCTAAATGATGATAAACGATATTTTTTTAAAAAAGTACCCGATATTTTTCAGAAAAATTATCGGACATCGATATATTGAGGTTAAAAAATATCGGTTATAATATATCGATATATATCGATATAATATCGGTCATTAAATATATCGGGGACTATCGCACATCCCTAGTGTCTTCAGCTTGATTTCCATTGATTCGTTAGTAAAAACAGAGGCTTTTAACGGATTACCAGTATAGCCCTGGGTAGCTATTCTTGACTCGATTATCCGCAAGTTATCCCGAGCGACTGGGATAACTTTTTTGTCGCAAAGCATGAAAATTTCGGCTTAATTTGTATCCTTCTCAATGGTTTACATTAAACGACTAAATCATTTTTAGGCGTTTTCATGTTATCCCGTGTAGGTGGGATAATCGAGTCAAGAATAGCTACCCTGGTGGAAAAAATATCCCGCCAATATCCCGCCAAAATATATGGTAACCGCCAATGCTTTCTTGGCGGGTTATGTATCCCGTCAATATCCCGCCACAATATATTGTAACCGCCAATAATTTCTTGGTGTGTTATTAGCGGGTTATATATCTTGCTTGTTTTGAAAATATCATGCCACAAAACAATGGATCATTTTGGAAAAAGAATAAATAATAAAATGTATTTTAATAAATTATTTTTCAAAATGTTATCTTAAACGTTATTATTCCCTTGGTAAAAATAATCTCTCCGGATTTTCTCCTGACTTTTTCTGGATTTCTCCGGATTGACTCCGGATTTTCTACGCAATTGAGACTTCCGGAGATATTATTCCCGAGTTTTTTCGGATCTTCTCCGGATTTTTTCAGAAAAAATTTCTTTTATTTTTCGTATGTAAACTCTAATTTCTAGTTTTTTTATTGATTTTTCCATTTTTTTTTGTTTGTTTTTTTTGAGCAAAAATTCCAAAAATATCCGGAGATATTATGAAAATAGTCTGGAGATTACTCCGTAAATATCTCCAAAAGTCTCAGTTACGTAGAAATCCGGAGGAATCTAGAGTAAGTCCGGAAAAGTCCGGAGAAATCCGGAGAGAATTTCTACCAGGATTGTATTGTTACTCTTTGGTGTTGAGTGTTGAAACGCACTCCTTGTATTTCATTTACGCATTTTTAGAGAAAAATATTTTGTGGCGAGGTATACATACATAAACCAGTGTTTTGTGACGGCATATCGGCGGGTTGTTGGCGGGTTACATAATCGGACATTATTTTGTGGCGGGATGTCGGCGGGATAAATAACCCGCCAAAATTTTGTGGCAGGATTTATAACCCGCCAATATGTTGTTGCGGGATATTGACGGGATACATAGCCCGCCAATGGGTCAATTACGGGATATTGGCGGGATATGGCAGGATATTTTTTCCACCAGGAAAATCTAAAACATGGATAGAGCCTTGAAATTTTTTAGGTAGATTAATGAAGAAATTCTACAATCACTCAAATTTTTGTATAATATATATAATATAATTTTCTTGTAGGTAATTAATTATTAAAATAGGTTACTTTTCTGGAGATTAAACATAGGTTTTTATGAAAAGTCATCGTTCGGTTTTTCAAAGTGCGGTTAGCCACTTAATGAAAAACGTGGATAGGCCGATGAAAAACTTACGAAATATAAAAGAAAAAACAAGGAAGTTTTTTGAATAAACTAAAACTACTGTAAGATGTTCAACATTTATACGATTCATGGACAAAAAATGATTTAATTAATCAGAATAATTGACTTGAAACCATTATTGAATAATACCATTATTAAGTCATAAGAGTTTAGAAATTAATCGAGATAAACTTACATAAGTTTATAAAAAGATCAAAATATTTATGGTTTTGAAAAATTAAAAAATAGAATATTATAATTATTATTTGGAAAAATAGATGATTCATTGATGATGAAGTTTTTACAGATTGAGTCACAACATGACATATAAATGGTACACAATGTAAATTATAACATGTTAATTTTTTCTTTTGTAACTAAATGTGCCTTGGTATCAAACTGATGGATTTGATATGAAAAATATTCTTTCTACTAAACAACTCTATGATAATCAGATTGATTTAAAAAAACAATATAAATTTCAGTAGGTGTAATGCTCTTCTATATATGATATTATAACAACATATGATAATCCAATCAATACTCAAGTCTAATTGATACTCAAAAGCTTGATTTTAATCCAAAAACTATTGTGGTAATTGTCTTGAAGGCCATGATCTTGGACATAATATAATTACTGAAAAAAGAAGTAAATCAAACGAAATTTTCGGAATTTTAAAATATCAAAATTATGATCAAGACAAGTGTACAGAAATTGAGGAACAAAATAAATAATATATTGATCATTGTTTAGAATCATTTTTTCATAATAAAATAACATTTGTTGCTGTTAAAGAATTTTTTAAAATAAAACAAAATTATTACATTATAATAATATTATTATTTATTACATGGCGATTATTTCTTCAATACATACTATTGTATTAAATTTTTTTATTGATGTTACTTTTCAATTCAATTTAATCAATCAGCATTTTGTTAATTTAATTTCGACATCAAAATATGTATCAATCTATAAGGTTATTTAAATTAAATATATTTTGTTGTTAATTTTTTATTTTCATTGTTGAATTTTATAATTTTTTTCATAATTTATAATTTTTTTTTGTTCAATATTAATAATGAATTTTGTTTACAAAACTTAAACATGTGACAAATAATATACATATTTTATATGTATTAATAACATAATAATGATAATTTATAATTAATAATTGTTTAAATAATTGTACCGACAATATATAGATTCATAAATAATTTAATAACTGAATCAAACATTTACCGAATAAAAAACAAACTAATAATTGTTTATGAATCAAATCAAAAAATATGTTATTAAATACATTTTTAAAACCCAATTTTCAAAAAAAATAAATTCATTTAGTTAAATAATTTTTAAAACAGTTATTCTTCGAGTACTTGTCTTTTTTGCAAATGCATCCTTTTCTTTAGCCAATTGTTTTTTTTTTAATTATTAATTAATTATTTTTGATGCATTTCTAACAGTCAATTGGCAATAAAAATAAATGTAATTGCATAAATAACTTTTTAAACAATTATTCTACCAGTACTTGTCCTTTTTAACATATATGCATCCTTTTTCTCAACCAATTGTATTCTTAAAAATTATTAATTGTTAATTCTAAATGAATTTTTAATATCCAATTTCCTATAAAAATAGTTTAATTTAGATAAATAATTATTTAAACAAATTTTTTACAAGTACTTTTCTTTTCTGCAAATACATTTTTTTTCTTAGCCAATTTTTCAGTTAGAGAATATAAATTAATCACTTAAAATGTATTTTTTATTGTCTATTGCCTGAAAAAAAAAATGTGATTGCATAAATAATTTTTAAAATAATTATTTTACAAGTAATTGTCTTTTTCGCAATTACATCCTTTTCTTTAGCCAATTGTTTACTTAAAAATTATTAATTTATATTTTCAATTGCATTTTTAATACTCAATTTTTTATAAAAATAGATGTATTTGGTTGAATAATTTTTAAAACAATTATTTTACAAGTACTTGTCTGTTTATGTTATTGTTTATAATAATTCTAATAATTATTAATCAGTAGACGTGGCTGAAACAAATTTTTTAAGTTTTTACTGGGACTTATAAAATAAATAGAAATTCAAGAAAGATTTAAAAGGATGATCGGTTTAAAGAAGCCTGTTTTAAAAATTATTAAAAATAAAAAAAGATAGTAGAATAAAATAAAACATTTTTAAAAGACGATAAAAGATGATTGTTTTTAAAGAAACACTGTCAAAGTCGATACATTACAATTAGTCTGCATTTAGGACTGAGCAGGACGCTAAAGACTCAGCAGGACTAGAAAATTTCAACTGGGGATATAATATAAATATAACATTAACATTATATTGTATATCATGAATATAGATTAATACAATATCACGAAACTTAATTTTCAACGATTAATTTTGGGAAATATTCGTATTCAACAACCTAGAATAGTAATTCATTTAGTATTTTGTTTCCGAACTATAACATTGAGTAATTGCTGGGAAACTAATTAAAACTTTTTGATGACTTAATCTCATTACCTGCATAATTTGTATTCATTTTTTGGTTACAAATTCATTATATGCGAAGATTTAAGGTTGAATGTAAGTCCTCATCACCGAATACTTTTTTGTGCTAAAGAGGCTCGCCCCGGCCCATGCTTTTTTAAAATAAATTGGTGCCCGCTATGCCCAAAATATATGCTCGAGTCTGTTCCATCAGCCGTATCTGTGTGCGTTCCCGGCCTATACCTACACGCACCAATACTACTTTACTCAGATCGTGAAACACCGCAATTAAAAAAAAAACAATCATAATACCAATTTTTACTAATTATTATTAATTTATTATTTTGATATTTTATAATTTTATATATTTAAAAATATTATTTATTTCAAGAGTCAAAGCTGGTGATATTTTGTCTGTGTTAATATCAAAATAAATTAGAAAAATTGTTAACGATATAAAAAAAGAAAAATATTATATTTTTTAAGGTTGTTTTCGGAGATCTGAAATCGCACTAGATTTTTTTTGTTTTGGTCTTATTTTTTTAATGAAATGATTATCTACATAGTCAATTTTTTTTTAATTTTTTCTTGTGTGTTTTTTTTGAGATATTTACTGTCAAAGTTGACAACTTTAACACACAAGGTATAGGTGTTACCTCATATTTTTATGTATTTTTATTAATAACTTTTTTAAAACGCACCAGAAAACGTTCAAATTTTAACAGTTTATAGTCCTAAGAACGAAAAATTTTTTGATATAATTTTTTTTCATTTCGTCTGTTTCGTTTAATAATTATTCAAGTTTGAAAAACAGTAATTTATTGTTTTTCATGGTTTGCGCGCGTGGGTGACTCATAGTTCGGCATCACTGTTTGTCTCTCCTTCGTTGTTTTTCTCTGGCGGAAAGAGGAATCAACACACATATACGGACATACACAAACATACAATAGGATTTTTTTTATAGTGTGAAATAGCAGTGTTTCACGATGTAAATTTTGAGTACTAGCATAGTATTAGTGTATATTAGTATATACACTAATACTACAGTAGTCAATATTTCAATCAGTAGCAGCACAAAAATCTTGGGGACCCGGACATAAAATATAACGTTACGGTATATAGCGTTTTTAAGCACAAATATTCATTCTACCTTGGTTTTGGGAAACAACCTTAACAGGAAAATTAATAAAAAATAAATTAAGAAAATAATAAGTAATAAATATAAAAAAAAAAAATTATCTAAGCTGTTATTTTTTATACTCCAAATTAAACATTTTTGTTTAAATCGACATTTTTTAATATATTCATTTGATAAATTTATAAATTTAATATATAAATAAATATATATTTAATTATAATTATTTATTTATATATATATACATATATATAATAAATAATCAGTCAATATAAATTATAATACATGTTTCTATTTAAATTGCTTTGAATGTTATTGGTGTGTTTGTGTGGCTCACAACGACACACGAAGAAGAGAGAAAGAAAGTGAGACAGTCGACACCGTTGCCACATAGTGATTGTGAACCAGCCGGTCGCTACAAATTTATAAGTTAATTAATCATTCGCAATTGAATATCTTCTACAAAAAACGGTCGAAATTGATGAATTTTTTTTTTAAATTTTCGTAATTAAAAAAACTACAAATCTGAATCAAATTTAGTAATTTCAAGTAGAGGGGTTTGAAGATACAGATAAAAACGTGGGTTTTTCCATTTACGGCCGTGTTAAGTCGGTCAACATTATTTCACGACCGAAAAATTTGTATAAAATTATAAAAAATCGAGAATTGTTCTAGCTTGCGATTAAAAAAAAAAATAGCAAAATCGAGTAGATGGAATTCGTATTTACATTCAACCTTAACTTCAAACGAACTCTTAAATAACCCATAACCAACTCAAGTTATTCAATTGTTACTCAACAGAAGCAGCAATTTGATTCAAAGTTCAAATAAATTTTTTTTTTTAAACCAACGCTTATTTGTTATCAATTTTTAAAGTTGCAGATGATTATTATTTTGAAAGAAATTTATCTGATGATGTCAAACAAAAAAAAAAAACAAACGTATTCTCACTCAACTTGAACGTGCACGGAATCGAAAAGAAGAAATAAAAGAAAAACGAAATAAAAACAATGACGACCTTCTAAAATAAAGGAGAAAAGAAAAAAAAACTCGAGACAGTTATTTAAGGGATTTGGACGATTTTTTCCCAAATATGAGAATGAGATGAAATTTATACAGTACATTCTTGAAATACTAATACATTTTCCGTAATTTTTTGGTAATTATTTGGAAGCTTGTTATTTTTTTATTAATTTTGAATGTTGACAACTTTTAACATGGGCTCTTATGGAAAATACGATTTTGTCAAAAAAAAAAGTCCATGAAAATACATTATCCCTGATCGACAATATGACATCGCGACAAAAAACCTTTTGGGTTATAAAAGAAAACAAAACAATACATGAAAAAAAAATTAAAGAGGTTTGGAGCTTAGTTTTTTAATAATTATTAATTGAAGTACGAAAAAATTCATTTATTTTACTATCTTTCATGGCTTATGCTGAAACGTCATATACACTTGGCAACACGAGATATTCCGCCATCTTGTGGCGCGCAAGTTTGAAAGTGTCAATGTTAACTTGTTAAAGGCATATCATATGACTTACATAAAATAACTGTGTAAATGCATTTATTTACAACAATTAAATCAAATATTAATTCAAAATAATAAAATAATAAATAATAAATAAATAAAATTATAAATAAAAAGTTAATATATTAGAAAGCATGCAAATAATGACAACAAAAACAAAATTTTATTTTAAACTTTCCACATATATATTTTATTTTTATCATCACCATTTATATTTTGCTCCATGTTTCATACTACTCTTATGCTTTATGTTTATTATGCTTTTGACAGATACAGTATATACACTACCACATATTAGAAATACACCAACACGACAATACACCATATAAAACAAGTGTGCCAATACTTTTTTTTTTTTGCGCTGTTGCACGATTTTCATGATATTTTTAATTACCAATAATAAGCTTTTAAACATTGAAAATTGATAGTAAATGTATCAATAATTATTAATTTAATTTTATTATACGATAACAAACAGATAAAATAGATGTTTTTTTGAAAAAAAAAGAGGTTTTTTTGGTTTTTAGCAGTTGGTAATAGCTGTTGGGCCAATGTATAAGAGATAGGCCGTATCCCCTCTTTTTTACCCTCAAAAAAATCGTCCAAATCCCTTAATTTGAATTCGCTTTCCGTGCATCCGTGGCCAAAAAACAATAACAAAAGGAATTATTCATAGTATGAACAATTGACTGGTACCTTCCAGTACTTTCAATAACTGATCGATTTGAAAATTTTTTTTTTTGTTTAAAAGGCATCGATTCTTACTAACACGTAGTTAGGACAAAAAAAGGACGGATTTTTACTATAATACTGTTGAAAATGAAAAATCTTTTTCTATAATTATTTGTTTATTTAAAAATTTATCTCGCGTAATTTTAGATGCATCGTATAAGAACGTGCAATTAATTGAATAACTTTTCATACAATAATTCAACAAGTAATTATCCTAATTTTTGATATATAATTTATATTGTTTTTTTTTTTAGGTAAAAATTTTCTTCTTCCTAGATAATATTTTGAGTATTCGTCATTCTTTTTAAAAAAACAAAAAAAAATCAAAATAGATCAATTATTGAATTTGTTATTAAATCTTTCATATTAATTTTTAATAAACAAATCTAATCGTTGTAGATTTTTGAGTAAAAGTTTTTATGTTCTAACCATGTATTATTGAGAATCAGTGCCTTTTAAAATTCGCATCTAATTAGCCTGGGGTTGATTGAACTGAATAAAACTGTTATATGGATTTTATTGGAGTTTTTTTGGAGAATATTGGAGTGAAGTTAATTCTCTTTGGGAGTTAATAGTTTAATTAATATTAATTAATTAAGATTTAGGGGTGCAGACAGCCTGGATTTTTTTAATTTTCAACTTTTTTAAATTATTTTTTTTTCAAATTATAGATAATTCTTTGGAGAATTATAATATGCAAAAATATTTCATTGGGAGTCCTCCAATTAATTATTAAAAAATATTAAAACTTTTCAATTGTTGCTATGCGCTGTATAATTACTTTGGTCGATTGCGCATCCCTACTCTAAACCCCAAACATGAATGTGGTGCATAGAATACACTGGTGTAAACATGCCTTTGCGTACATACGATTGTATACAAATGTATACACTGCTTAATACTGCTGTACATTGACCAAGTGACAGAATTACTCCAAATTAATCCAAAATAATTATTTAATATTCATTTAAAAAAAAAATTTTTATTGTTTAAAAAAAAAAAAAAATCTTATAGCTATAATTTTTAAATTTAATTAAAAATGTCTAAGAAAAAGGAAATGATGTTCAACACTATTTTCATGTTTGGGGTTTAGAGTAGGGATGCGCAATCGACCAAAGTAATTATACAGCGCATAGCAACAATTGAAAAGTTTTAATATTTTTTAATAATTAATTGGAGGACTCCCAATGAAATATTTTTGCATATTATAATTCTCCAAAGAATTATCTATAATTTGAAAAAAAAATAATTTAAAAAAGTTGAAAATTAAAAAAATCCAGGCTGTCTGCACCCCTAAATCTTAATTATTTAATATTAATTAAACTATTAACTCCCAAAGAGAATTAACTTCACTCCAATATTCTCCAAAAAAACTCCAATAAAATCCATATAACAGTTTTATTCAGTTCAATCAACCCCAGGCTAATTAGATGCGAATCCTTTTAAACAAAAAAAAAGTTTTTATTTATTTTTTAATATTTTTTTAATAAAAATTGTGTTTTGCTATTATTTTTTCAGTAAAAAAATTTTTTTTACTTACATAATAGTGTCTATTTGCCTTTTTTAAACAAAAAAAAAATTTTTGAAATCGATCTATTATTGAAGCTACTATGCAGTTGTTTGAAAATGTTGATTTAAAACGGATCTACACTAGATCATTATGAATATTGTGTTTTAATTGGACAAAGTTTTATCCGTTTATGAATATAAATAATACAAGTAATATATTTACAAAATTTATAAATAGATATGTTTATAAAATAAATAACAAGTGTTTATTGTTAGACATGTGAATTTAACCCACCAGAAATGAGAAAACATAAAAGTTTGAAAAACCGGGTGGGTTTTATCTGTTTTATTCTGTTCTATCCGTATTAAACGTTTTATTCATGGATAATTGTAAACAACTCAAAATCTCACAATATGCACATCCCTGGTTCTTCGTTAAAAAAATCTTTTAAAATTGAACATATGTTTTATTCATTTTAAATTAGTTGCAAAAGAATAACAAAAAAAAATCAACTATTTTAATTTTCTGCAAGCCTGATATCTCAAAAACTATGCGAAATATCAAAAATCTGTTTCGCCTATATTTTCTTGTTCGGCATGACAGTCTTCGTTCTGTCATAAAATTTTGTCGCCACCGATTTCGTAAGATTCTGTCATGGAGATCTTTATGGATTCTGTTAATGGAGTTCGACCTTCTTTTCTCTATTCTCCATAGTTGCAAACAAAAAGACTAACTACGATAATCTCCAAAAATTCTACCTTTTTGTTTACTATATATTGGATCAGCTCAATAATAATGTGTGTAAATAGTTTCAAAATCTTTTTGTCACATAATTTTATCGTAAATTAAGTTTTTTTTTTCTTTAAGGGCTCTCTAATTACATCTTTTTTCTGTTGTTAAAGCATTTTCTTGAACGTCCATTTTAATACTGAGTCTTCTGCTAAAGCTCACCTTCAATAATATGATAATATAGGGGACCTAAGATTTTACCCACTATAAATAAAAAAAAAAAAATTAATTCATTGTCATATGAAGTTTTAATAATTAGTTTACATCTTTAACAGCATGAATTGCATAAAGGATTGATGTTGAATTTGACCAACACCATTCATTCTTCAAAGGATTGTAAAATATTCCATGAATTAATTTCGTCCTACAACCACCTACGGAAAATCAATCGAATATTAAATCGAAAGTAAAATAAAAAACAATATAAAGCCTTACATTTTTCAAGTAAACTCTGAGTATTTTTAGGTGAAATAAATTTTTTCCAATCATGCGTAGCTCTGGGTACGAGTTGGCATATATATTCAGCAATAACAATTCCACCGAGCCACGAAAATAATGTTTTATTTAGGGTCGTTATTAAAATAGAACCACCTGGTTTTAATGTACCTGAGCAACATTTTAGAAACAATTCTTGGTCAGCGACATGTTCTAAAATTTCAGAAGCAACAACAACATCATACATTAATTGATTGGATTTACAATGATCTTCGATGGAAGTGTTGAGGTATGTTAGTTTTCCAGCAATATTTTGGTCTAATTTTGCATGTGTTTTTGCAACATTTATAAGTTCAGGTGATGCATCAATGCCAGTAACAGTGGCTCCGATTCGTGCTAAAGGTTCTGATAATATCCCGCCACCACAACCAACGTCAAGTATATTAATACCTTTGAGAGAGCCACCCGTGTGTATCTCGTTTGATGAAGTATTTATTATGGCATCTCTAATAAGTTGAACTCGAAGTGGATTAAATGAATGAAGTGCTTTTATTTCTCCATTAACATCCCACCAAATTTCACTCAGTTTGCCATGATGATCAATTTCTTTTTGATCTAATGTGCTTGGCTTTGTTTTTGATAATTGTTGGACAGGCTTGATAGCTTCCGTTGATCTATAAATTTTGATTTCAGTTAGGAGGTTCATTTATCATTTGTTTTTTTTTTTACGTACCGGCAGCGGATATATTTTCTGAATGTTAAAGTTACAAGTTTTCTAAATCCTCGAACACTCATTTTATATTATTTTATTTTTTTTTTTTATTATTTTCTTTATCAATATCCTTATATTTTAAACGATTGCTTAACTTTTATATAAAATTATGAATAGTAAAAATGGTAAAAATATAAAGGCGAAAAAAAAAATCAACTATAGATCATAGAAGTGTATGATGATTGATGAACCGCAGTGATGAGCAGGGTTGTTAATGTATAAAACATCCTTAGTTTTATCCATTTGTATAAAACGTCGCCATCTAGTGGCGAAATTGGGAACTGCCACCAAAAGAAACAACCGAACCTAAATAAATTTGTTGTTATTAATATGTTTTTTTTTTGAATATATGATCATCAAATTTGTTCATAAATAAATAATATAAATATTATGTTTATAAATTTTATAAACTTGTTATTATTAATGTTTATTAAATAAACAACAATTGTTTGACAGGTTTGGAGTGTAAGTATAGTCGGTAAGAGGGAAAGTTTGAGCCTGCGAGAGATCAGGTGGGTTTTATCCGTTTTATCCGTTTTATCCTGTTTTAAACGTTTTAAACGTTTTATCCATGGATAATTGTAAACAACTCAAAAACCCTCTATTTTAACAACCCTGGTGATGAGTCTATGGCATGAAGGTCTATAAGGAGTGCGTTCGAAAAGTCACTCGGAAACCCGGAAGCAGCGCAGTAGACGAAAAAATATAGGAATAAAATAAACTTAAAAGTAACTAAGGGTGCGTTCTGTAAGGGGACCGCGGTCCTTTTTGGCCATAATCAGAGTAGATCCATAAAAACTAAAAATCTCCCTAGAAATTCTTAAAATATAATCAGTCTCATGTATATTAAATTTCTATGTGTGCATTGTTATTGTTGTGGATTGTGGTGCTTACCAGTGCTTACTGAGTAAAATTATTACAACAATAAATTTGTTAATAACAATTAACAAAATGGAAAAAAAAATTTCACTTCAAACACATTATCTGTTAATTGATGTAGATGGTAATGTTCTTGTTGAAAATGAACAGTTGAACTAATTACCAAGTTTATTAACAATAAAATATGAACCTTCTAAAATACCTCCAATATTCACTTTATGTTTTAGGCATTACCTTTAAAAAAAATAAAATTTACGGGCTAAGTAATTGGTATAACAACAATATACACTTACCATTTTAATTGCGACAATTTTTTTTATGCCAAATTATTTTTTTTTTGTAATATTTCAATTATTATTTCAGTGTTTACATTTGTTTATGTTTGTTTACGTTTTGTAATAGATAGCAGTGCTGACACTACAACGAAATTAAATTCACCATGATAAACCACGCCTATTTTTGGTGGACCACGGTCTTCTACGGAACGCACCCTAAAGGTAAATGTAGACTATTGATTGTAATAACGGCATATTGCAGGCCACTCACTTTTGTTACTTATGAAAAGTATTTTTATAATCATGCTTACCACAACAAAATATCAAAAATTTTCTATGATCACAATCTTGAACTTCCGGGTTTCCGAGTGACTTTTCGAACGGACCCACAGAGGATAATCTCTCAAAATTTACTGAGGATGACGCAATGAAGCAATTTAGTAACTCTATTGGCCACTGACGGCGCTAGTCTTGGTTACTACCGAAGTCAAAGTCATATGTTATTGATATTGTGTGGCTCAGTTAAAGTATTTTTTTGTGTAAAAAAATGAAATACAACTAAATAATACATAATAACATTCAATTTTTCATATTATCATTAGTGGATAAATTAATAGCAAGGAAATGAGATAAAAAAGCCAATTTATTTATCCCTGTTAGAAATTTTTTTTTTTAATACATCCATTTTTTTTAGCTATATTTGCACTTTATTTTTTAAATAAATAAAAGCATGTCAATAATTAATAAATTAACTAATGGCGACAAAACATCGTAATGACATCGTCGGGGCTCAAATTCTTGGAATTTATTATAGAGAGCGTCTCCCACTCTCGCGTCAAGGGGAATTGAGTGAGCGCGACGGATATAGTGTGAGAATGCGAAAGGTATACATACGTCACACCATACACACTGGTTCGTCACACGCATACACATCGATATTCACCAACACATGTAGGGACATTCTGTAGTGAGGAAGGAAATTCTCCTAAGCTCACGCTCGATGTCACTATAGAGAATGTCACTATAGAGAGATTATACTGTACTCAAAAAAATATATTATATCATAGCAATTATTCAATGAATTGTCTTTTTTTGCGAGTACATCTCACTTCATAGCTATTTGTTTACTTGAAAATTATTTTCACGCATTTATTGATTAAACAAATAAAGAGGAAATAATTAAGAAAATGGATGCAGCTAAACAAAGATATTTAACAGGGACAATTATATAATAAATTGTTTTGATAATTATTTAATAAAAGCATGTTAATAATTGTTGAATATACAAATAGCTGCGGAATGAGATTTACTCAGAAAAAGACAATTTATTAAACAATTTTCGCTGGATAAAATATTTTTTTTGTTGCATCTATTTTCTTAGCTAATTTTTCATTAAATTTTCAATAAATAATAGCATGTAAATTATTTTTAAATAAACAAATAGCTAAAAAATGAGATGGACCGAAAAAAAAGATAATTTATTAAATAATTATTGCTGAGTAAAATATTCTTTGAGTCCATCTTTTTTTTTAGCTATTTGTTCACTCAAAAAAAAGTATCTTGACACAAAAATAAGTAGTAAACAAAAAAACATGTGATTTTATTTCACTTCGGTACTAACTAAGAATAGCGCCGTCAGTGGCCGATAGAGTTACTACATTGCTCCTTTCCGTCATCCTCAACAGCTCCCTATCCTAATACATTGTGTGACGTCACAGATTACCCTCCTTGGAAAACTCCATGATCTAAACATAAATTTTTACATAGAGTTTTGTTCCCGTTTCTGTATTGAAACTAATTATCAATTATGTTTATGTTTTTTATTTTTATTTTGTTTTATTATTATTATAAATTATTGTTGGATCCAAAATTTGAGATATTCAGACATTTTCTAGCCGCGGTGTTTATGCGCATCAAAACGCGCTCAAAGCGCAAACCATGCAGAGGCGTATGAAATTTTTATCGCATTTATTGCTACTTTGTAAAATAAGATTTTCTCAAAGTTTTGAACTTTGAACCGACTCTATACGCAAATAACCCATGGCGGAGAATTATTTTTGCTTTTCTTCGCGTATAAGAATTTTCATAGATTTTTTCCAAAAAAGTCGGAAAAGTTTCTACGCCATAGGTCATTTGCGTATAAAGTCGGAGAAATATTTCCACTAGGGGTTCGGAAAAGAATTTAATATTTTTTATGGCAGGCTTAGATAATTTTACATATAGAAATATTATTATTGAAATTTTTATTGTTTTATAGGTTTATAGAAAAATGTTCATATCAGTTTTATAGGGAAGTTTGAATTATAATATTTCTTAGTATGCAATTTTCTTCTAGCTGTCCATCGAAAATATTAATTTTTTGTAAAACTCCGAGAAGAATTTGAAAGAAAAGGTTATAAATGTGAAGAGCTTTTTTGTAGGCTTGTCCATAGATTTACTTTCAAAATATTGTTATCGGTAAACTGAGAAAACTTTACAGAATCTCAGTTTTCCGAAAAAAATTATTGATAGAAATAATGATTGCATTTGGACTTGTCTGTAAAAGTTATTTAAAGCTTTCCATATATATTTCCTCATATTTATTATCAAAGAGTCTGTCATACATTATAATTTAATTGGTGGCCCTTAGAAGGGCCGATTTTTTTTTCATTATTTTGGAATCCTGTATTTCAGGTCTTCCGTCAGTTGAAGTTTTCAAGGCATTCAATATGTATGTCCTGAAAAACCGACGATGTCTTTTCATATTAATGTTGCGCTTCTTCTTTAAGTACAACTAAATATTCGCCAACGTTGATTGATTGGTCCTCTCCAGATCCTCGATGGCTTCAAAAACAACCCCTGTAGTAATGACCATGGTGGCGATGATGATGTCTCAGCAGCTGCAGGCAAGTGAATGTGTCGTTTTCAGTTTCTGATCTCAGTTTTAAGCAAGCCTTGTTCGTAACAGCGCACCAATAGCGTAAGAGAGCAGTATACTCTCACGCTATTGGTGCGCATGAACACCATGAATTCACAAAGTAAAAATCTCTCCGAACAACATTGAATTCATATGAATGAATATTTTTTTAAATCATTAAAATATTTTATTCAATTATTATTCGTAAACCATGATTACAGGAGTTGTGAATTTGTAAATTGGTGATATTTGAAAATTTGTAATTTTTGAAAATTTGTGATCTTGTAGAAACTAATAAAAATAGTATTTACTTGTCTTTAGCTATCTTGCAATCGTCGTTGCTGTCAAAAAATAAAACAATAATTAATTAACAGTAATTAAAAGTGAATAAATATTAACAACATAAATAAATAAATTAAAATTATATGAATTGTCGGCTATCTGTCAACTCTAAATTTTCATTAATTAATTAAAATTAATGAGAGGGTTGACAAAAAAATTAAATAAATTACAATCATCTGCAAACCAAGTACAATTGATTACAATCATCTATCTTATGTCTGCATGGTCGACTTTTTTCAAATTGAAAATGCTTACCACGAAAATACATATTTTAAGCTGCTTTATTTTTTTGCCACAAGATGACGTTGAGTACAACTTCTATTACTCACTGGCACAGCAGATCTCTGTTATACTAAAAAAAAACTTGTGCGTGTTGCGAGTACGCGCGGGGGAAGTGAAACTTCTTTTGGAAAGAGTGTTCTACGTAGTATACTAGTATAATACGTAGTCAGCCTGCCGTCAGTAACTGTTACCATGAGACGAGATGTCGCTTTTGATGTTTTACAAAACTATCTAATCTAAAAACATCTAATTATATTGGAAATTTTTTTCTATTTACCAAAAATGAAAAATTCTTCGGTAATATTCTGAATTATAACAGGATAATAGAACAAAAAAAGAGGTATTCAAAATAGGTCATCTTATATTAAACAAATGCTAAAACATTCTAAACTACTGAGAAAACAGACAAAAATATTAATTATAAACAAATGCTGAAAAATTAAAATCAATTAGATTACAAATAAATTGCGTTCAAGTGTACTTTTTATGATAGAAATAATTATTTATTTTATTTATAAATAGTTGATCGATATCATTTTATTTCAATTACTATTGAATAATTTCTTCGCTACTCTTAAATGTTATTTATTTTATTTCAAAATTTTATTATTAGTTTATTTTTTAAATATAAAATGAAATATGATACATGTTGAATAGATATATGCTTTCATATTTTTTCATATATATGTCAATGACTATTGATGAAAATATTTTATAATCTAATAAAAATATAAACTGTAATTTAATCTGTAATATTTATTATGCAATTCAATATATTAAGATTAATAATATGAATTTTTGTTTTCAAAGTTATATATTTTATTGGTAATATATATAATCTGTTTGATGTTGATAGTTTTATGTTACCTAATCATTTGATTTCTAATCTAAAATACCTATCAATTGCTAATTGATTAAATGTATGTTTGCATTTTGACTAATTGCAATAGTGCGTGTAAACGTGTTGTGCATTAACCTGTTGAGCTTTCACACACACCCAATCTTTAATCTTATTTTTCCTTTATTTCGTTTTTATCAATCAAATGATTTAATTTCATCTAATTTATACTAATTATTCTTCATTTTTATTTCGCATACTATTGTATATTTATTGTTAAATTTTCTTTCAAAAAAAATCATTGCATATTCTTGTTTCGAACAAAATTTTATGTTGAATTATTCAAGTTATTTGGCAAATAAAATACAAAGTAAGAGTTATAAAATTTAATAGTAAAAATGAACAACCAATTCTCGTGGGAAATATCTAAAAAACCAGTCAAACAGAAACCATCATTAGATGACATTAAAAAATATAAATAATAATTTAAAAAAAAAAATCGAACCACATTCAAAAATATTCTCTATAGAGACTAGTCTTCATGAGACTAGATGTCTCTAGTCTTCTTGACTATACTATACTGTGTTTCATTTCTCGTTGTCTGTTGCGTTGCCTATGCTATATGTGTACTATGTTTCATTTCTTGTTGCATGTTGCGTTGCCTATGCTATATGTATATTGTGTTTCATTTCTTGTTTCATGTTGCGTTGCCTATGCTATATGTATATTGTGTTTCATTTCTTGTTGCATGTTGCGTTGCCTGTTGCGTTGTCTATGTATACTGTGTTTCAATCTCCGTCCCCGATTTTCGTGACGAATTTTTTTTCCACCTACCCTCCAAAAAGAAGTTTCACTACAAAAAAAAAAAATAATAATACCCAGATAGCCAAGCGAGCAGGCTCGATTGCTCACCAGCGTGCGCTCACTCAGTGTATTCATCGTGTATACACCGTGAACTCAGAAAAGCTGGAATCGTGTGACGTCTGTTATTGCTCGCAATGTCAGCACGCTGCGTCCACGGTGTGCACACGCAAGAGCTGGCATTTTTGAAGGCATTGTGTATACACCGTGGCAGCACTTCGAGCATTTTATAATAATTTTAAAAGTAATAATTTTATCATCGTGTCGAATTTTTTCATAGAGTCGTGCGGCCATTTGAAGAAACTTTATTGATAAAATTTACTAACGTATTGGATTCGGAAAGAAAAATAACAACACCATCACTAATTAGCAATTAATAATTATGAAAGACAGCAAAAAAACTGAAAAAAACAAATAACAATAAATAAATAGTAAATTTTATTAAAAAAGTTTCTTCAAATGACCGCACGACTCTAGCGCTTCTTTGCATACGCTCCGTGCATACGCTCAGTGTGAATAGTGAACGAACACACCTTTTGGTTTCACCAAAAAATTGGCCCAGATAAAACATGGACATTTGCTGGTACACCATAATATGTTGCACCAGAAATAATATTAAATAAAGTATATGATAGGTATGTTATTTATATAAAGTTTATATTATACATACATATTGATTCATTATATAATTACATAATTTTTTAATTTTAATTTTAGAGCATTTGATTATTGGGCACTTGGGATATTAACACATGAATTATGAGTTGGTAAACCACCAATTAGAGGATCAGACCATATGACAACATATAAAATATTAAAAGGTATTGATATTGTTGTGATGTAAATCAATTAATTTAATAAAGTAAATAATTCAATTTACAACCAAACAAATATATTTTATTCTTCAAGTTTTTTTTTTTTTTGTATCTTTAAAGAATTTTTTTTTTTCATGATTTCTAATTGTTGGTGTATTATTTGTTATAATTTTTTTAATCAAATTTAGTGCAACATTAACAGCATCAACAAAATCATTTATATATAAAAAACTCATACGTGGGAACGTTAGTACTTTATAGTGGATCATAATTTTATTTATTTATTTTGCCAGTTCAAGTAATCAGTTTACAACCAATTATTTGATCATAAATATTCGTTTTAATACATTTAATGATTATTTTTTAATTATTATATATGTCTTGAAATTAGAGTTATCAACAACTCGTTCAGCAGCTTACTTATCTTCTAAGTCAATACAAGTTACCACAGATCTCAACATTACCGACCTGATTTTTAGTCAAAATGAACGAAAGAAAATCTTTTAATATAGAAAATGTGTGTTTGGCAGTTAGCGTGTGAGAGAATTTATTTTGAGTAGAAAACATGTGTAATTTCTCTAATGGTACGACTGGGGTTAAGTTTGAATAGAGTTCCCGAATGGTTGGATGACCGTTAATCTATGGTTGGAATGTACGCAAACTTAACTTGTACAACAATTTGTATTTTTATAAACAAATGGAGCTAGACAAAAAACTATGAAACTACAAATTCTAATTCTTTCACTACAAATTACTACAAATTCTTACGAAGCTTTTCGACCTAATTTGAACCCTCTCGGCCTATTTTTAAAAAAGTCAACTTTCAACCCTCCCCCCACCCTTAATTTTTGAACTACAAATTAACCCTTTTCACTACAAATTACTACAAATTAAGACGCTTCTAATGAGCCTACCTACGATCAAATCGGACAATCGGTGGTTCCAGGTTCACACTGGTAAGAAAGACAATAATTCGATACGTTGTTGAAAAGAGAAAAAATCAGAGCACATGCCAACGCGCTTTGACAAGTTTAGACTTGTTTTTCTTTTATTGTTTTATATATACGCATGTTCGATTTTTTTTTTTTTTTTTTTTATAAAAAAAACGTCCGGAAACGTTCAATTTTTTTTTTATTTTATGAATAATTTAATTTTTGAAGAAAATAAATTAATTACTAAGGTATTAACAATATTGATTTTATTATATTTACAGACAGCTAAAATCTTATTGTACATATATATAGTATTAATGATTACTGAAAATGTCATCTCATTTGCAAAAAAATATACATTTCTACTATAAATACTAAGTCAACAATTGGCTACGAAAAAAGATGTGATTGCAAATAAGTTATGTAATTGTGAAATAATTGTTTCAAAATATATTTATGCAATGACATTTGGTTTTTTGTAGCCAATTGTTGACTTAGAGATAATCAATGTATTACTGAAAATGTATTTTAATTGTTTATTGGAGAAAAAAACCAAATTTAATTGCATAAATATATTTCAAAACAATTTTCTTACAAGTACATGACTTTTGTGCAATTTCATAAACTTTGTGCAATTTAATAAACAATTAAAATACATTTTCAGTAATAAATTGATTATTTCTAAGTCAACAATTGGCTACAAAGAATCAAATGTCATTGCATAAATATATTTTGAAACAATTATTTTACAAGTACATGATTTTTTCGCAAATACATACCTTTTCGTAGCCAATCGTTCCCTTGAAAATTATCAATTAATTACTCAAAATGTATTTCCAATAGTTTATTCAAAAAAAAAAAAAGCATGTACTTGCATAAATATATTTAAAAAAAATTATTACACAAGTACATAACTTTTTTGCAATCACATCTTTTATCTCAGCCAATTGTTGACTTAGAAATGATCAATTTATTACTGAAAATGTATTTTTAATTGTCTATTTAAAAATAATCTAAACGTTATTTATGAAACGTTTATTTTACAAGTACATACTTAAAATGTATTTTAAAATGTTTATAAAAAAAAAAAAAAACAAATGTAATTATTGCATAAATATATTACAGTAGCAAAACAATAGCAAACCAATAACAAATCCACAACGTTTCAATAACAAATCAATACCCTAGCGGATGACACTCTAATGTTGCGCTCAGTCGACAGCGATTTGAGAGCAATTTGACAGCATATATAAAACGTAATTCTCAAGCGCCGAATAAGAGAAATGAGTTAGAAAAATGAAAAATAAATGGAATATTAAAATAACAACAATTTAAACTGACAAAATCTGGACTTTAATATGTTTTATAATATTAAAAAAAGAGTTAAAATAATACATGATAAAGAGGTTAGGTTCACACGATTCGTATATCTACTCCAGTCGAAAAGCAGTTGAGCTTTACAGGATTCATCGGTAATTGACTCGGTCATTATTACCGGAATATTTGGACACTGAATCGACAAGCTTTCGACAGCAAATTGAGAGCTATCTAATTCATTGATTCTTCATTGTTTTTAATTGTTTAAAAATTATAAGACACTTTATTATTGATAATTTGGATGTTTTTTTTGATAAAATTTATAAAAAAAATATAAACAATTTGTTTAAATAAAAAAAAAAAAAATTGAAACATGAATGAATTGAAAATTTTTTTTTTTTATATTGTTTATTGTTGAGACGTTTTTAAATACTGATTTATTTTATTTTTTTTTACTTATTTGTTATTAACAATTATTTGTTAAAAATTATAAGACACTTTATTATTGATAATTTGGATGTTTTTTTTTGATAAAATTTATAAAACAAATTGTTTTAAAAATTTTATCAAAAAAAACATCCAAGTTATCAATAATAAAGTGTCTTATAATTTTTAAACAATTAAAAACAATGAAAAATCAATGAATTAGATAGCTCTCAATTTGCTGTCGAAAGCTTGTCGATTCAGTGTCCAAATATTCCGGTAATAATGACCGAGTCAATTACCGATGAATCCTGTAAGGCTCAACTGCTTTTCGACCGGAGTAGATATACGAATCGTCTGAACCTAACCTCTTTATCATGTATTATTTCAACTCTTTTTTATTATTATAAAATATATAAAAGTCCAGATTTTGTCAGTTTAAATTGTTGTTATTTTAATATTCCATTTATTTTTCATTTTTCTAACTCATTTCTCTTATTCGGCGCTTGAGAATTACGTTTTATATATGCTGTCGAATTGCTCTCAAATCGCTGTCGACTGAGCGCAACATTGGAGTGTCGAGGCACGATCGAATAGGTGTCAACGCATCCGCTAGGGTAGCAAATCAATAGCAAAAAAAAATTATCAAAATTCATAAGTAAATAATATTGTTTAATTGTTTATGTCTTTATATCATTGTTATTATTTTTTTGGTTATTTTTAATGTAAAAAATTATTTATAGAGAAAAAAAATAAAAAAAAATTTGTCCAACTTGCGCAGTAACAATTCCATAGCAAATCAATAGCAAATCAATAACGTTTCAATAACAAATCAATAGCAAATCAATAGCAAAAAAAATTTATCAAAATTCATAAATAAATAATATTGATTAATTGTTTATGTCTTTATATCATTGTTATTATAATTTTTTTAGCTATTTTTAATAAAAAAAATTATTTATTGAGAAAAAAAAAAAAAAAATTGTCCAACTTGCGCAGTAACAATTCCATAGCAAATCAATAGCAAAATTCATAAATAAATATTATTGTAAGTTGGACAAATTTTTTTTTTTTTTTTTTCTCAACAAATTATTTTTTTATCAAAAATAACTAAAAAAATAATAATAACAATGATATAAAGACATAAACAATTAAACAATATTATTTATTTATGAATCTTGATAAATTTTTTTTGCTATTGATTTCCTATTGATTCGCTATTGATTTGTTATTGAAACGTTGTGGATTTGTTATTGATTTGCTATCAATTTGCTATTAGTTTGCTTTTGATTTTAGTGGTCAGTTTCCATAAATTACCGCTATCTGAGGTATTGTGTTTTGTGTCTGTTTGACAGCTCGCTCCCTAACCTCATAACCTTATACTTTTGAATCATATAAATTATTAATAATAAAAGATAATTTAAGTAAAAGTAACGTGTCTAAATTGTAAAGAGCTCATTTAAATATTTTATTATCTTATTTATTTATTAATATTATAATTAGGGGTTTTGTAATAAATATTTTAATTTGCTCTGTAATAGCTATTGATTCGTTTTTGCAAAAGCGCCCCAATCAACTGTTGTCATTTTCGCCAGGAAAGGCGGAACAATTTTTAGGTGGATGAGGGTCGGAGAAAGGTTGGATAAAGGTTAGAGAAAGGTTGGTCAAATAGTGGAATAATTTTCAGGCGGATAAAGGTCGGAGAGAAGTTGGATAAAGGTGGAAGAAAGGTCGGAGAAAGGTTGGTCAAATACCGGAATAGTTTTCAGGTGGATGAGGGTCGGAGAAAAGTTGGATAAAGGTCGGAGAAAGGTTGGACAAATGGTGGAAAAAAAGCGGAAAAATTTTGAGGTGGAGAAAAATTGGATAAAGGTTGGTCAACTGGCGGAATAATTTTCAGGTGGATGCGGGTCGGAGAAAGGTTGGATAAAGGTTGGAGAAGGGTTGGACAAATGGCGGAGAAATTTGTCCACTATTTCTCCACCATGGGTCATTTTCGGATAAAGGTGGACAAAAGCCGTAGAAATGGCGTAGAATTAAATGTAATTTTTTAAACGTTCATTTTACAAATACATGACTTTTTTGTATGAAAGTATGAAAATTCTATATTGAAAATAATAATTCACACTCTGAATAAGTTTAATACAACTATTCGTATTGAAATACATTCGCAATCTTTAAAGCAACTAATTCTTACTCTTGTTGATCTTTTATCTTAATATTAATAAAAACATCAATACTAATATTAATAATATCATCAATAATAATATTAATGATATAAATAGAATAACAATATAAAATTATAAAATAGTGCCTATTTATTTATATAAATTATTGAAAGATAATTATAAATTTATTTATTTTATCCGCACTAATAGTGTTCCGTAGGAATATATATATATATATATTGTTACGCATATGAAGTTAGCATAAGAGTATAAAAATCAAAAAAAAAGATGGTAAACTCTACTAATGATGCGTCGAAAAAAAATATAAAATCATGGTAATCAATCAATTTTAAATTTTGGGATAGGTCCTAAAAACGAATAAAAAAATTCGTTAGGGCTTAAATATTTAAGGCTGAATGTAAATTTCAAGGTAGGACGACTCTTTGGGTTAGTTGTATGAGTGTGGGCAGCCTGTATTTACGAACACTAATACCACTTTAGAAATAAAATTTTTGATTGTGAAACGCCGTAAAATTTTATTCAATATTTTTCAAATGTTATGATAAGTGATAAGTGCAAGACTGTACTTCTGATAGTAATAATATTAATAAACCTAAATGATTAAAACCAAAAAAATTGATATAATCAATAATTTTTTTACCAATACGAATAATAAATATGAATATTAAAAACTATAAAAATATAACATAAAATATATTTTTTTAATATTTAGAAATACAATTTTAATTATCAATTATTCAAATATACCTATACAGACATATTCGCATATAAACTACTTGGACTGGTAAGTGTGTGTGTGTGGTTGCAATAAATGGAACAGACCAAAAAAAATAGAGAAGAAAGATCACTGTTGCCTTAAAAAATAAGCCCACTTTGATCAAAATCTGTGAGGGGGAATTTTTCTTTTGACATTCAGCTTTAAAAGAAAAAGACTATATTTGTTGGGGCGTAAAACTAAAAGATATAAGCTTTACAGAAGCCAAATCGGTTGACAACTCCGACAGTTAATTAATAATAACAAAAAAAGTCACATGAAAACAATTTTATAAGTGTTCTTACGGAACACTAAAAAATAACTAAATAGTACTTGACTTTTTTCTAAAATAATAGTACTTTTTTTTGGTGATCAATTGCATAAATACTAAAATATCGATATCATGTTCATTAAAAAAAAGAAAATCACTTTTTTTAAAAAAAAGTACGTTTTAAGCTTAACACGAAAATTTGAGTTCAACTGAAACATAAACATTCACGTCTAAATAAAGTATATCTAACTCTTTTTTTGGCATAAAAGTAATTGATATTTTTTGTTTCAATCAAATAAAATAATCAAATGATATGATAACCATTCGTAACTTTTCCCAATAATAATTGCCAAATACTGACAATAATCCCTAATAATAATCCCTAATAATAAATTGTAGTCAATTTGTAATGTAAACTGTTTTGCCATTAATCAATCTAAATTGTTAAAAAAAAAAAAAATTAAAAAAAAATTATATTTGACCCTGCGTAGTTTTTCCTCATTTGAAAATTGAATTTTAAGCCAACATTATTAAATTTTATGTTTAGCAGGGTCAAGTATAATTTTTTTTTTATTTTTTTTATCAATTTAGATTAATTAATGACAAAACAAGTTACATTACAAATTGACTACAATTTCGAATACTTGAAGCGTTTTTTTGTACAAAATACTTGTTTTTTGTTTTTTGTTAGATATCACATCTTTTATGTATATGAGAATGTGATTGTGTATGATGATACTACCGTGCCTCATTATACATCATATATTTTGAACCCTTTCGTCCCAAATTTTTAGAAAAATAATTAATAATTGATAGAGTTTAATGCGGATAATGAGGCTTCGTAATGACCCCATAAATCGATGTCAAGCTTTTTTTTTAAAAAAAAATCAGATTTTTTAGTGGCTTATTTTTTTTTTTTATTGAACAATAAAATTAACGTTTGCGATTTTTTGGCTGAAAAGCCAGATTTCTGATTTTGTTAAGTTTGTAGTACGGTATAAGATTATAAATTTTTTTTTTTTTTTTCTTTTTTCTCTTGCTCATTTTTGTTGGCTGCACTGCAGAGTTGACATATGAATATATGATAAATATTGCAATATTGTATATTAAAAATAATAAACATCAAATGATACACCGATAAAATAATTATAAATAAAAATTAAACTTGATGATATATAAATTGTGTATGTTACAAAAAAAACTTTACAAAAAGATGTGATATCTAAAAAAAAACAAAAAACAAGTATTTTGTACAAAAAAAAGCATCAAGTATTCGAAATTGTAGTCAATTTGTAATGTAACTTGTTTTGTCATTAATTAATTTTTTGATATAAAAAAAAATATGATACAATAAAAACCAACGAAGAAATTTTATTTTCGATACATGTAGTTAAATCTAAATTGTTGAAAAAAATAAAATAAAATAAAAAAAAAAAAATTATACTTGACCTCGCTATACATGAGATTGAATAATGTTGGCTTAAAATTTAATTTTTAATTTAGGAAAAAACTACGCGGGGTCAAGTATAATTTTTTTTTTTTATTTTATTTTATTTTTTTTTTTTCAACAATTTAGATTTAACTACATGTATCGAAAATAAAATTTCTTCGTTGGTTTTTATTGTATCATATTTTTTTTTATATCAAAAAATTAATTAATGACAAAACAAGTTACATTACAAATTGACTACAATTTCGAATACTTGACGCTTTTTTTGTACAAAATACTTGTTTTTTGTTTTTGGTTAGATTTATATTTATAAACAGATTTTATAAACACATTAATAACAACAATACTTCTTATTTTATAAGCATATTAATTCAACAAAATGAGCTCCAATAAAAGAAAACATGTAAGTGTTTAACATATTTCTGTGTAAATAAATATCTTTAAATAAATTATTTTAACTATAATATTATTTTAAGGGTAAGATCTCGAATGCACCAGTTTTGCCTTGTCAAAAAAGTAAACCAACACAATCAACTGTTTTTACAGCTGCTTTCATTAAACATTCATTATCTTTCTCAAATTGACCACGATATTTAGGATGGAGCAGGTTTGCTATATACAATATTGGAGTTAACATTTTTTCAGTTTTAAAACTAATTGGACTGTATTTTGTATTTTTAACAAGTTTTAATAACTTCTGATTTCGCCACCAGAGAACGATGTTTTATACAAATGGATAAAACTAGGGATATTTACGATTTTTAGGGATGTTCAGCTACTAAATATTAAAATATATCTATTATAAATTTTAAATATGAGGCGAAATAAGCAAAATGCCAAAATCTTTTTCCTTCACTTCTCAGAAGTATACTTTCAGTTTTTTTATGAAGTTCATTCAGATAAAATGAGGATCTTGAATTTTTTTTAGAAGTTACCACCCTTGAAAGTGTTTTCAGCCCGTATTTTTCTAAATTTGACCTGCTTACTTTCTTTTGTCGAAAATAATTTTTTTTTTTCTGAAATACTTCTCTCATGACAGTCAACGTGATTATATTGATTTAAGAGTGGGCCTTGATTTCCATAAATGTATATTTATATTTTTTTTTTTTGAAAATCTACGATTTGAAACTACGTACTACTCTTTTCTTTACTTTACTACTTTTTTTTTTTTTTTTTGATATAAATCAATGATAAAATTTCGAAAATTTTGAATGAATTAAAGAATTTTAAAATTAAAAAAACACAATATTTACTGTATATGTAAAAAACGAGTGCCACTTTTTAATTAATAAAATCATATTGATTGTCATGAAACGATTTTTTCAGAAAAAAGAAATTTTTTTTAGAATTGATAAGTTTTGCAGTAAGTCTAAGTCCGAAAAAAATCGATGGAAACACCCTCAATGAATCCTCATTTTATCTCAATGAATTCAAAAATGGATACAAAGTTTAATTCGATTGGGGTTGCTTTTAAAAAAAATAGAAGTACTAATATTTAGGTTAGGGGGGCCTGTATACCACTGCGTTTATTTTGTAACTCTCATTTAAAAATTTCGTTACGCTTATGCCATAAAATTCCTATACTTGTGTATACACGGATAGAAACCCAATTCGTTGCGAAAAAAACGAAAATTTTTAAGAATCAATATTAAATATATTTAAAAATCATCGTAGAAAAAAAAATCAAATTTTTTTTATCGTATTTGTCTTGCTAAGCACTACAATTTGATGTTAATTTTTCAAAGATTTTTGAGTGGCAAACGAACTTTCTATAAATGAAAATATAACTTATCGTCTTATCCTCGCGTATAAAAGTTGTCAACTTTGACATTTATTATCTGTCAAAAATACGAAAAAAAATTAAAAGTATAGATATTTATTTCATTTGAAAAATAAGCCAAAAAAAAAAATTGAGTGACGGTTCAATTATCCGAAAGCAACCTTAATAGAGTTTAATATATATATTTTTTTGGATTTAAAGCTTATAATTTTTTTTTTTTTATTCAACGAAATGTGAGTAGAAGTCGTCATGATTTATATTCTGTTTTGGGCGTTATTTGAATTATTATGATTAATTTCTTGCACTTTCATTTTTGCGCTATTATTTTTTTTTTTTATTCAACAAATCGTAGTGTTAGATTTTGTTATTCTGAAATAATTCTTCAACAATCGAACCGATTTAGTCGGTGCTAAATTAAAGTAAAATTGTTTGTTTTGTTCGAAAAATAGTTATAGATTATATGATATTCGGGCTTTATTTGAATTATTATATACTTGAATTATTATATACTATTATATAATTTTTGCACGATTATGTTGTTTTTCAATCCCGTTCATGAATATTGTTTTTTTTTATTTTCAAAGAAAATAGTCATATTTTTTTTTTATTTCTGGGCCTTAATAAAAGGAAACTCAAAATCTAATCTCCTTTTCTATCAAACGTAAATCGAAATTATATTGATATAATTATGTTATAAATATTATAATAATGATTTCATTGGAGAAATAGTGATATTTATTTTCTCATTTTCTGACCTTATTACTCTGTGAATGAACGACGAAACTGAGCATGTAAATAATTTTAAATTATAATTATTCTCAAATAGTAGTCAAAAAAAAATTAAAAATATTTTTTTTACTATAATTATGAAATCCATTAACAAATTCTATCGAAACACAAATTTAAAAATTTGAAATCGGTTTTATCTCAATATAGAATAGTCCTACGAAACACTTTACGTTTAACGTAGTGCTTGACTTAATTTATTTTATTTTATCAACTTTTTAATTTGAAAAAGTTGAATAATTAATATTTACAAGAGAAAATAAATATTTACATTAATGTTATACTGAAATATCTGCAGTAGATGTAAATAATATAAATCCATATATAGTATACATATGCATATACATTGATCATATATGTATAAATATAAAAATACACATGTATATGTTTGTGTATATATCATGTATTATATACATTATATATATATATATGTATACAAACATTTTATATATGTTTTAATCCATGTATCTATGCATAGGATGTTTCGTTTATATAGATGATTAAAATATATTTGAGTGTTTTCAATTTCTAATTTCATTCATAGTATTTGCTTTTTGATGTGTAAACATCTTTAGGCGCGGGTATGGGTATTGAGTGGTATGGAGTAAAAGGTGAAAGTCAAAAAAAGAGCGTCATATCCGTTTTCGCCGTCCTTTTCTAATAATATTGCCATTACTTTCTAATATATTTACATTGCGCCGTCGGTAATTGTTACCATCAAGCGTTCTACAGTATAAATGTAGATAATGTCGCTTCTAGTAAATCAAATGCTTGAGGGGATAAATAATAATCAAGAAGACTAGAGATACAGGAGGAGTAACTCCCTATCTCAATGCATGTAATATCTTTCAGCCAATTCGCGTGAGGCTAGTAGCTGTCATAGCGAATTTAGCGTACAGCATGGTTCAGCGCATTGTATATTTATTTCTTATTTTTAATGTGCAGCTTACACATACATACATACATATATACATCAATGCGCTGAACCATGCTGTACGCTAAATTCGCTATGACAGCTACTAGCCTCACGCGAATTGGCTGACATATTCGAGGCGAGTTACTCCTCCAGTATCTCTAGTCTTCTTAAAAATAATATATACAGCTATTATATATTATCTTGTAGAAAAAAATAGTAAGATTGTATATTTATTATACAATTTATTATACATTAATAATCTATTTACAATATGGTTTATTTTAGTGAATTTATTCAACTGAAAGTTACAGGATAAATGTAATTGAAAAAAGTCAATCACTCGTTTAATTATTTCTTAGAAAATCATTTAACCAACTACATCTGTTTCCCCAGCTGTTTAATCTTTAAGAATGCATTTTAAATAAATAATTTTTGTTTCCAATGAACAATTGCCTATGGGAAAAGATAAAGTTGCAAAAAAAAACAAGTACTTGAAGAATTGTTGTTTCAAAAAATATTTATGCAATTATATCTGTTTTTCTATGTATTTGTTATTTAAAAATGCATTATGATTATGCTTATCAAACAAATGGTTATAAAAAGCATGCAATTGCAAAAATAGATAATAACATTCCAATAAATTATTTATTTATTTGCTTTTTTTTTCCTAGCTTTTTTACCTAGTTAATTCACCTAAAATTACATAAATAATTTTTTTCAATAGACAAACAGTTACGAGAGTTTAATTATTGTTTGACTAATTATTTATCTATAGATTATAATCACAACTGTATATTTCTAGCCATTGAATTTTTTAAAATACATTTTTAAGAAATATAGTTAATAATTATTTAATGAACAAATGACTAATAGAGAAGATGGAGTTGCTGAAAGACAAGTACTCGTAGAATTGTTATTTAAAAAATTATTCAATGAATTACATTTGTTTTTCTGGACATTTGCATTTGATAAATACATTTAATCTTGCATGAATTATTTTTTTTAATAAACCATATTTGAATGGCTTCGGAAAAGATTGCAAATAAAAAAATGACAATAACTTGTTCAATTAATGTTCAAACAATTATTAAATCAATTGCATCTTTTTCCTTGCCATTTGTTTTTGCAAAATCAATTTAAGTTTACATAAATTACTTTTTTGAAGAACAAATGACTAATAGAAAATATGGAGTTGCTTGTAGAAATATTATTTAAAAAATTGTTCAAACAATTGCGTCTTTGGCCATTTGTTTATGATAAATAAACAAATAAATTCTCTGAATTGATTATTTGAATAAACACTTGGCTAAGGAAAAAGGATGAAAAAAAAGACATCTAACTAAAAACATTATTTCAACAACTGAATTTATCTTCCTATAATCATTTATTTATTAGAAATGCATTGAAAATTACATAGAATAATTTTTCAAATAATCAAATGGTTACAGAAGAAGAGGCAAAATGCAATCAAAAATGGACATTTACTTTTACAATTACTGTTTAAGAAATTATTCGATCAATTGCATTTGTCTTCCTAAAGATATTTTAAATATATTAAAAATTATCTAAATTAATCATTTGAATAAACAAACAGCTCCGAAATATGATGCAAATAGAAAAAAAGATAAAAAATATTTTTTAAAAATTTATTTAAAAAAATGCATCTGTTTTTCTAGCTGTTTGTTTTTGTGAAATGCATTCAAAATTACCTAAAGTAATTAATTTAATAAACAAATACTTGAAAAATAATTATTTAAAAATTTATTTATGCGATTACATCTATCTTTCTAGCTCATTAATATTTAAAAATAAATTTTCAATAAATAATTAATAATTCTTAAATCAACGATTGGCTATGGAAGAATATGTAACTTCAAAAAGACTATTATTTATGCAATTACTCTTTAATAAATTATACAATCAATGAAATTTTTCATTTTTGCTATTTTTACCTAATAAATTTATCTAAAATTACATGAATAATTTTTTTTAATTAACAAATCGTTCCGAAAGAAGATATAATTTTTTAGTTATTGTTGAAAAATTTATTTATTTAAGTACAACTGCCGGTGGACATAAAAATTAATGAACTTTGAATAAACAATTAATAATTTTTGAATGAACAAATGACTGAAGGAGAAAATGGATTCGTGAAATCTTTTAAAAACGTGCCACCTTGAACAAATCGGGATATCTTACATTTTCAAAACTATTTTTGCGCCAAGGATGTTTACACATAATTAACTCGCGAGTCTAGAATGGCTCACAAATTTTAATTTTTTTTTTTTATTTATGGGGGGGGGGGGTGCTAGACAAAATGTTCTGATTTGGTGTTCAGCGTATATGGTAACCCTATATGTACTAATACATATGTACTTATCATTACGTTTTTGTTGATCTCGTTCAGCTTCGATAAATCCATCTGTCAGTCGATTAATAAGATGCGGATGGTTTTTAAGTTTTTTATGGGGTGATTTATTGAGCAAAAACTTCAAGAAATTAGCAGACTCTTGCATACCAAAGGCTTCAAGTTCCGATATTAATGCTTCGGAATACAGTATAATAAATATCTTTCAAAAAGAAATAATTATTAATTATTTATTCATTTTTTTGTTTTTAAATATAGTTCAATTTCAAGTATGCAAAGTATTTAAGGGAGTGACTCTGTGCTAATCGAACCAAAGAGTTTAGGTCAGAGCATTTTGATAGTGCTATTCTTGACATACTTATCCGCAAGTTATCCCGAGCGACTGGGATACATTTTGTCGCAAAACATGAAAATTCAACCTGGAGTGCAATTCTTGATCCCTTACTGCGGGAGTTACTGCGAGTCCCGCAATAATAAATGGGGTGCGTTCCGCGGCTTCCTATTCTGTTCGAACATCAAAATGGCGACGAAAATAATGAAAAATATAATGATGTTAAAAGTTACCATAATATATAACTATAGCATATTGGATGCCACAGCTGTTATTTTTTATTTTTTTCAGGTCCACAAAATTTCAAATGATTCTTTTAAATCGATTAAAATAATAAATTGGCTACTGACAAATTTGTTTGTAAACAACATAAAATTGTTTGTAAACATAGAAAAAGGTGTGTGTGTTAGCAGTACGCGCGCGGGAAGTAAAATTTTTTCGTTATTCGACTTTTTACTGAAATAAAATCAGATTAAATAAAGATAAAATAAGATGAGATTTTTAATATTGATAATAATATCAATATTGATATTTATTGTATCATTAGTAATAACATTAATTATAAAGATAAAATAATATTAATAATACAAATATATTAATGTTACTAAACATATGTTACTTGTCACAAAATGATAATGAAGATAAAAATATTAATAATAGTATTAATTATATAAATAATATAAATAGAAATATCAATGATAATATAAATAATAATATTAGTAATTATATTAATAGAAATATAAATATAATTGAATAATATAAATATCATCTGATTTTCAATATTAGTAATAACATCAATATTAATATTCATAATATAAACAATATAAATTATTAATAAATATATCAATAGAAATATAAAAATGATCGGAAAGTATAGATATAATATGATTTTTGATATAAATAATAAGTTAAAATGTAAAGGCCCTTGTCGACTAGCATAGTTTTTCTAAAAAGTTCTATGGCATAGTGCTTGGGTAGAAATAGTTCAGCCATGACGGCTATAGGGCGGTGATATAATCGTTTATTGAAATGATTCCAGCTCTACCAACATTCGTAAAATCACAACAAAAAATAATTAAACGCATAACCTTTTTTATTTGTTTACTCTTGTTGACAAATGACAATACGATATTCTGACAGTCAATCAATCAATTAATGTAGACTGTAAACAACTGTAAACAAAGAACAACAAAAAAGCTATAAATGCCGCTTTTTTTTTTTTTTTCTCAAAGTTGGCTGCATCTAAAAAAACGAGTGTGAAGTTAGCAGAACTATGCTCAAAATGCTGCACGCAGCATTTTTCCAGCATAGTCCTCAGCGGCCATTTTTTAGTGAGTTTTTGGTGATATATAGTGACCAAAGTGCTATGGCATAGAACTTTGTTGAAAAACTATGCTAGTCGACAAGGGCTTTTATAATAACATTAATAACATTAATATGATTATTAATAATATATCATCAATAATAATATTAGTAGATATATCGATAGAATTATAAAAATGGTTGGAAATAATACAAATAGAAATATTAATGATAATAATAGTAATTATATGTATAGAAATATAGATTTAATTAAAAAATATAATTATCATATGGATATTAATATTAATAATAACATCAATATTAATAACAATAATATAAATAATTTCAATAGAAATATAAATATAATTGGAAAATATAAATATTATACGATTTTTATTCTTAATAATAACATTAATAATATAAATAATAATATTAATAATAAAAATAGAAATATTAATAATAATATTAGTAAATATATCAACAGAAATATAAAAATGATTGGAAAATATAAATATTATATGTTTTTTAATAATAATAATAACATTAATATTAATATTAATAATATCATCAATATCAATATTAATACTAGAAATAATACAAATAGAAATGTTAATGATAATATTAGTAATTATATCAATAGAAATATGAAATTAATTGAAAAATATAAATATCAAATGAATTTTAATATTTATAATAACATCAATAATAATATCAATAGTATGAATAGAATTATTGATAATAATGATACTAGTAATAATATAAATAGAAATATAAATATTATTCGAGTTTTAATATTGATGTTTTAATTAATATTGTCATCAATAATGATATTAATAATATAAATAGAAAAACAATATAACATTATAAAAGAGTGTTTTTATATTTACATGAATCATTCAAAGATAATTATAAATTCGTAAATAATATAACAACGATAGTACATAAGCAAACCGTCTATCATATCGATGCAACTATGTGCTAGTAGAAATATACAGGTAGGTCTAATCCTCGAACAGAAATAAAAATCTGCTGGGTTATCTTCAAGTAGCCATCTTTACTAAATTTTTTGTATGTCTTCAAATCTGTGTGCCTATGTAATATTACATATGAGTGTGTGTGTCTGTCATATTATTTTTGTTTACTCAAGATGATTAGAAACATTTATGTTTATTATTAATTGAGGGTCCGGATGCAATAACGACCTCCACGCTTGAAAAACGGTAGAAGTATTGTCCAATAGCTTGGACAACTTTTATTTTTTAAAGTCATTAAAAAAAAAAATATCGGCATGTAGATGAGGATAAAAGAAAATTGTTTTTCTTTTATAGTTTTTTTTTTTTTTTAATTATTTAACTTGTAAAAAATTATTTAAAAAACGATTTCATATATAATTTTCATTATTTTTCAACAATAACATTATCATATCTTTTTTGTTTATGCATAAAAACGATTGAAATTTTGTCTGTATATAAATATATTGATGTAGAACAATGTAAAAAAAAAAAGGTTTTAAAATAGTGATATTATTTATTTATATTAATTACAGTATAATCTCTCTATAGTGACATCGAGCGTGGGCTTACGAGAATTTTTTCCCTCACTACAGAATGTTCCTACATGTGTTGGTGAATATCGGTGTGTATGTGTGTGACGTATGTATACCTTTCGCATTCTCACACTATATCCGTCGCGCTCACTCAATTCCCCTTGACGCGAGAGTGGGAGACGCTCTCTATAATAAATTCCAAGAATTTGAGCCCCGATGATGTCACTATAGAGAGATTATACTGTATTTAATTTGATTTGACGGAAAATTGAATCTTTGAATCTTTGACTAAACCGTTTATCGAGAAAATTTTTAAATTTTAACAACTTCCAGCGTGAAAAATGTTTATTTATGTATGTAAAATTTAAATTTAAAATTTCAAAATTTTAAATTAATAAATAAAAAAGTTATAGACTTAACAACAATAGAGCGCGGTCACGTTTTTTACGCGTATATACAATGTTCAATATAAGTGATGGCAAGTCGGTGTTGGTGATCGCGCTCTTTTGTTGTTAAATCTATAACTTTTTTATTTATTAATTTAAAATTTCGAAATTTTACATACATAAATAAACATTTTTCACGCTAGAAGTTGTTAAAATTTAAAAATTTTCTCGATAAACGGTTCAATCAAAGATTCAAAGATTCAATTTTCCGTCAAATCAAATTAAATAATTAATATAAATAAATAATATCACTATTTTAAAAATTTTTTTTTTTTACATTGTTCTACATCAATATATTTATATACAGACAAAATTTCAATTGTTTTTATGCTTAAACAAAAAAGATATGATAATGTTATTGTTGAAAAATAATGAAAATTATATATGAAATCGTTTTTTTAAATAATTTTTTACAAGTTAAATAATTAAAAAAATAAAAAAACTATAAAACAAAAACATATTTTTTTTTTTAATGACTTTAAAAATTAAAAAGTTGTCCAAGCTATTGGACAATACTTCTACCGTTTTTCAAGCGTGGAGGTCGTTATTGCATCCGGATCCTCAATTATCTAACAAAAAACAAAAATTAAAATTTTATGTACAAAAAAAAGTTTCAAGTATTCGAAATGTGATGTAATTCATTTTGCTATTAATTACTTTTTCATATGCAGATAGATATACAATATATAACATATGATACTATAGAAAAACCAAACAAGAAAATTTATTTTTGATTCATATAAGTTTAAATTGTTAAATGACATAAAAAAAAAAAAAATATACTTGACCCCACTTTATATAAGAGATTGAATAATATTGGCTTAAAATTTAACTACGCGGGGTCAAGGGGTGCATTCCTTTAATAAAAAATTGTTTTTCTCTTTCGTTTTCATATTTCGCCCTGTAATACCTGCCAAATTTTTATAGGAAAACTGTTTCTTGTAGTGGCAGTATTGGCACATGACATTATTTTTTTTTTACTCCAATTATAGAAGGAATAACCTTTTTACGTTTAATGTTCAACGTTTATAGGCTAAATAAACAAAAATTTTCGAGCATATTTGTTATGAAAATTGATTTTCCAAGATTATCATACATAGATGGTCTCGGGAAATTCATAGAGAATTTTATCATTTTTGTCGTTGTTTCTGTTTTTAGTTTTTTGTCGGTATTATAAGGTGAAAAACGAAAACGAAAAACAATTTTTTATTAAGGGATTTGGACGATTTTTTTGAGGGCAAAAAAGAGGGGATACGGCCTATCTCTTATACATTGGCCCAACAGCCATTACCAACCACTAAAAACCAAAAAATCTCTTTTTTTTTCAAAAAAACATCTATTTTATCTGTTTGTTATCGTATAATAAAATTAAATTGATAATTATTGATACATCTACTAGTAATTGTCAATGCTTAAAAGCTTATTATTAGTAATTAAAAATATCATGAAAATCGTGCAACAACGCAAAAAAAAAAGTATTGGCACACTTGTTTTATATGTGTATTGTCGTGTTGGTGTATTCCTAATATATGATAGTGTGTATACTGTATCTGTCAAAAGCATTATTCCCTTCCTTTCAAATATATTGTTATTTCAATTTTTTAAAATTTAATTGTTGTAACGAAATGCATTAATTTTTTTTATATTTAAAGTAATCAATATTGAATTACACAAAATCAATTTATTTACAGAGTTATTTCATGTAAGTCAAATAATATGCCTTTAACAAGTTAACATTGACACTTTCAAACTTGCGCGCCACAAACCTCTTTAATTTTTTTTTCATATGTTTTGTTTTGTCTTCTTTTATAACCCAAAAAGTTTTTTGTCGCGGTGTCATATTGTCGATCAGAGATGGTGTATTTTCATGGACTTTTTTTTTGACAAAATCGTATTCTCCGTAAGAGCCTATGTTAAAAGTTGTCAACTTTAAAATTTAATGAAGAAATAACAAGCTTCTAAACAATTACTAAAAAATTACAGAAAATGTATTAGTATTTCAAGAATCTACTGTATCAATTTCATCTCATTCTCATATTCGGGAAAAAATCGTCGAAATTCCTTAAAGGAATGCACCCAATGCATCCAAGTATTTTTTTTTTCATTTAACAATTTACCTCTATCAAGAGACTTGGTAGAGTCTCGACTCATTTTTTCCCAGCGCGAGACTTACCGGGTATATAATATAAATAGGTTGCATGGGTATGACGTCACGAATTTTTATTTGCTCAATAACTCTCTTAATATTTATTATAAATGAAAACTAAAATTACTTTCCTTATTAATGTCGATATTTCCCTATCCAATAAGCCTAATCTTGAATTTTTCCAATGTATGGTTAAAAAGATATAATATTCCGAATAAGCCAGGTACAAGATTTGACTAAAAAATAAATATTTTAGTAAAATTGTGGAGTTTCTGCCTTTTTCTCTCTTTCACGTTCATCGTGTCACTCTACTCTCTTTTTTTATTCCACGACATATTTATTCTTATGGATGTACATATTTACACACATGCATAAATTCGCAGCTGCGCATGTCCATAGAGACAGTTAATAGAGGAAAAATCCGTTTTAAATGAGCATTTTTTAAATTTGGTTGCATTTTAAAAAAAAAAATTATTATAAACTAATTCGACCCTCGCGATTTCAAAAAAATTATTTAAAAAATTCTAACCCCGCCGGAAAGAGGTGAAATAAATAAAAAAAAAACGTTGATTTCGCGGTTCCTGTTAGAGATAGAGAAAAAAATTTATATGAAAATTATAGATAAAAATTTTTTAGGGGGGGTAGTTCAAATGAATTTTTCTAAACCAACCGTAAATTAGTTATTAATTTTTAAAGTTGTAGATGATTATCATCTTAACTCAGGGGTTAATCTGATGACGTCAAAAAAAAAAAAAAAATTAAAGAAAAAAAAAACTTGAAACGATATTTGTTTTGAATTTGCTTTCCGTGCATCCGTGGCCAAAAAATAATAACGAAAGCAATTATTTATTGTGAAATTAAATTAACAATTGGATAATAGCTTCAATAATTAAGCTATAATAATTCAATAATTAAAAAATTATAATTAAAACATAAATAAAAACTTTGATAATCGATCGATTTCAAAAATTTTTTTGTTTAAAAGGCACCGATTCTTATTAATACATGGTTTGAACAAAAAAATTTTTACTCAAAAAATTACAATAATTTGATTTGTTTATAAAAAATAAATATTAAAAATTCAATTATAACTTCAATAATTGATTGATTTTGTTTTTTTTTTTTTTTTTGTTTAAAGAGAATGGATACAAACTTTATTGTTTATGAAAAAAAAAAATTTTTACTTGCAAAATAACAACAATATGAAATATTAAATAAAGATTAATATTAAAAATTAAATTATATTTTTAAAAGTTAATCAATTTTGATTGTTTTTTTTTTTTTTTTTGTTTAAAAAGAATGGATACAAACTTTATTATTTATGGAAAAAAAAAAAATTTTACTTGAAAAATAACAACAATATAAATCGTTTATCAAAAATCAATATTAAAAATAAATTACGAATTCAATTATTGATCGACTTTGATTTTTTTTTTTTTTTCAAAAAAAGACGGATTCAATTACTTGTTGAATTATTGTAAAAAAAATCATTTAATCAATTTCACGTTCTCGCACAACGCATTTAAAATTACGAGAAATAAATTTTTAAATAAACAAATAATTATGGAAAAAGATTTCCCATTCTCAACAATATTATAGTAAGAATCTGTCCGTTTTTTGAAAAAAAAAAAAAATCGAAATCGATCAATCACTGAATTCGTAATTTATTTTTAATATTTAATTTTTAACAAACGATTTATATTGTTGTTATTTTTTATGTGAAAATTTTCTTTTCCAGAGATAATATTCTGTATATATTCGTTCTTTTATTGAAAGGAAAAAAATAATAAAAATCGATCAATTATTCAATTTTCAATATTAACTTTTAATATGAATTGTTATTAAACAATTTATATTGTTATTTTTCAAGTAAAAATTTTTTTTTTCCCATAAATAATAAAGTTTGCATACATTTTTTTAAACAGAAAAAAAAAAAACGATCAAAATTGATCAATATTTGAAGTTATAATTTAATTTTTAATATTAATCTTTAATCAACAATTTATATTGTTGTTATTTCTTAAATAAAAATTTTTTTTTCCCATAAATAATAAAGTTGTATTCATTCTCGTTAAACAAAAAAAAAACAATCATATCGATCAATTATTGAAGTTCTAATTTAATTTTTAATATAAATTTTTAATAAACAATTTATGGTGTTGTTATTTTTCATTTTGGTTTCGATTATTTAAACAAAAGTAGTGAAATAAAAACAAAACAAAAATCTCAAATTTTTATATACAAAAAAGACTCATTTTTTCCCTTTATTGCAGAATTGTAGATCATCAGAATTCGTACTTTTTTATTCAAAGTTTTCGAAAACAAAAGCAGCGAAATAAAAGTGAAAAAATTTATTTGAATAAAGTTAACTATTGTTCATTGAATGCAACCTTTTTAATTTGCTTGATTCTGGATTAAAAAAATGAGGCGGTTTTTTGACAATTACTAATTCGAATTTTTCCAACGAAGACAGTCTACATAAATTTTCTTTCTGCGTGTTACGATACCGTTGTTCAGATACGAGTAAAAAAGTCAAGGGATAGATAATTTAGTTTCTATCTTTTATTTTAAGTTTTGCACATTTTTAGTTTTGTATTCAATCAGTTGTATACCTTAGAATTGTTATTTGAATGAATCTAAAATTAATTTTGAATATATAGATTTAAAATATAATAGAGTAAATGTCAGGATCGAGAAAATCCCGCACCTCTTCGATGAATATTACTGAAAAAGAAAGTAATTATTCAAATTAAAGGTGGAACCAATAAAATTCTATTTCCTAGAGAGATACCTGACGAAAGAAAATTTTTCGTAGAGAAAGCTCACTCTAGCCCTGTCTCGTCTCTTTGCATCATATCCATGTTATT
>WSYQ01001312.1:0-29104 GCA_011426435.1 Lysiphlebus fabarum
AAATAATAATCAAAATAATAAAAATAATGTAAAACAAGAAATCAAAGATGAGTATACAAAGTTACCAATTGAAATAAAAAAAGTTGAAAAATATGATAATGATTTATTGACCGATGATGAGGATGATAATTATCAAGAAGATGAAATAGCTGATTCATCATTTGCAAGTGCTTTAGATTCTGATAATAATTTAAGTGAGACAATTCAATCTACTCCTATGAAAAAAAAATTATCACCAATTAAAATTCAAGAATATTTGAAAAAACTGAACAAACAAAAGTCTGTAGATAGTGGATATAGTATTCGGAAACTGAAAAAAGACAATATGCTTAAATTTGGAGATTCGAAAATTGATTTTAAAGACAATAAAATCCATATTGGTAACACTGTATATCATGAAACACCAGGCTTGTTAGAGTTATTATTCAAAAACAATCCTGAAACGTCATTAATCAACAATGATGATGAGAAAAATTTTATTGAAATGATAAAATTAACGAATAATCACCATAAATTTTATGATCCTAAAAATATAAAAAATATATTGCACCTTTTATTGAATCCATGACACATCAAGGTTCAGGTTTACCTCAATTCAAAACAACTGGGAATCCTGCAATTGATTATGTCTATTGGGATGATCCTAACGAACTAATTAATCGTCTTAGACTTTTAATAGCGTCTCGAGCAGCTGGAAATCATGGAAATGATAATGAAATAATTTCAGTCATTGAAGAACTGAAGGAGGCCGAAATAATCTATTAATTAATGTACATTAAACAAATTTATTCAGTTCTCATTCATCGGTCAACCAAACATGAGTATCAATGTTTTCGGGCATCAATTAATACAAAGTAAAATAAAAGATAGAGGCACGCGTGGACCTCCTGGTGAAGGCTTTAAAATAACAAGAGATGGTCATTATGATATTAATTATCGAAGATTGTGTAATATTGCCGATCCTGTAGCATATACGGATGCTGCATCAGTGAAAGTGACTAGAAATATTGTGAAAGAAGAAACACGAGCTTTGTATCAAATAACGACATCTTTAAGAGGTATAGCTGATACTAATAGTACGCTTATAGATTCTCTTAAATCTGATTTAAAAACTAATCAAAATAATCAATTGATTATTATTGAATCAGTACAAGACCTTGCAACACGTAATGCTCATGTAATATATCAGCTTGATAAAAAAGTAGTTGAATTGAATAAAAAAAAAATTCAATCGTAAATTCAATTGAAAATTTGGATAAAAATTTTAAAATTGAAAATCAAATCTTTGCTGGTTCGTTACAAAATATAGAAAATAAGCTAAATATTTTAGAAAAAGGTAACCAAGACTTGAAAATTTTCACAGAAACTTAAAAAATAAATTGTTCTATTTAGAAAATAATATTCGAGAAAACTCTGAAAAAAATTCAAAAAATACAATCAATATTTCCGAAATTGATTTTCAAATAAAAGAATTAAAAGAAATAATTAATGGAGAACAAAAAAGCCCAAGTAGCTGAAGAGCTTCACAGACCAGCTCGTAGAAATTATATCAGACGCCATGTAGATATAAGGGGTCTAGACGAAACATGGCAAGCTGATCTTGTTGAAATGATTCCTTATTCCTCTGAGAATAATGGTTATAAATATTTACTTACAATTATAGATATATTTTCAAAATATGCTTGGGCGATTCCTGTAAAGTCGAAAAATGGTAAAGATGTCACGAGTGCTATGAAATCTGTACTAATGCAAAAACGTATTCCTAAAAAATTAATGGTTGATCAAGGTCGAGAATTTTGGAATAAAGAATTAAAAACCTTAATGAAAGAATATAACATACATTTATATCACTCATATAGTAATTTAAAAGCATCAATTGTTGAACGATTTAATCGTACATTAAAAAATCTAATGTGGAAAAAATTTACTCTTCAAGGTTCTTATAAATGGCAAAAAATATTACCGAATTTATTACAACAATATAATAATACAAAACATCGAACGATAAAAATGAAACCAATAGATGTTAATTCAGCTAATGAAAAAAATATATTGCTTAATATTTATAAAAATTTTCAAATTAATAGAAAACCAAAAAATAAATTTTTTGTTGGTGATAAAGTTCGTATAAGCAAATATAAAAATGTTTTTGAGAAAGGATATACTCCAAATTTTACTACTGAGATTTTTACTGTTAAGGAAGTCAAAAGCACTGATCCTATAACCTATAAACTCATAGACTATGAAAATAATCCAATTGAAGGAGGTTTTTATGAAAAAGAATTAACCTCAGTAAAATATTCAGATATTTATCTTGTTGAAAAAATTAAAAAAAAACGTGGAAATAAATATTTATGTAAATTCTTAGGATTTGATTCACAACATAATTCTTGGATTGATAAATCTGACCTATAATTATATTTTTAATTTTGAAAGTGGGAAATTTTATGTTATAATATACTTTTATTTGTGAATGCAATCAGTAGGAATTTAGATTTGATTGTCAACAGTTCAGTGAAATAATAAAGACATGGTTTGTTTTCTTGATGTGCAAGGGACTTGGGAGCCTCATAATTTTGATTCGTTTTCATTTAAAGAATTATCGATCTTAAAATTAAATGATGAATCTGACAATACAAATTGGAAAGATAATTGCTTCATATTTCAAGAAGAATATGATAGAACAGATTTACCGCAAGAAGAGCTCAATGAAATTTTAAGGGGTGAATCGGAAGTTCATGGAATACCTTGGAGTTTTGGTGACACGCCTTATGAAGATACTTTTTATAAAATAGAAGATTATGTAGCTAATCATGGACCTGTTATAGTAAATGGTGAATCAATGAAAGCTCTTATTGAATTTGAAAGTCGTGTATGGGAAGGAACAAATAATGGATTCGTATTTAATTTACAAGAATTAGGTGCTCCAGAATTCAGTAAAATGGAAGAAAAAGCACCTTTTTCACACGCTGAAATGCATCCTCTTTGTAAAAATTATAATTGTGCTCTTGAAAATGTGTACAAAATGAAACAATGGTTAATAAAAAAATTTCCAACAATAATGACAAAAAATTTTTCATCGATACATTTTTTAGAAAAAAGAATGACAAATAAATAATATTTATATTAATAAAACAAATGTAATAAAAATGTAAAACATATAAAAGTATTAAAGAAATAAAAAACCAATTATATATTATATTAAAGTATTATTTATTTTTTTATATCCCCATGGTACAGTATCTGTTGAATTTGGCAATAAAATTCTTTTATCGTCTTGCCAACTTAATGCTAATTTTGTTTGTAAAATAGTATGAACTATATGTTTTTTACTTCGAATTAAATATTGTTTTTTAATTAAATTTTTATGATTAAATAAACACTCTTTATAGTCGTTAAATTCAGTTTCTTTCATTACAGATCGTTTTACGCCTTTGGCTTTTTTTATAATTTTATCTTCATTCAATATTTTCATGCTATAAGCTTTTGCACGTAAACCTACAAATTCAGTAACAATTTTACCTTGATTTTCATCTTTCATAACTCCAATTTTTCGTTTATTTACTAATGGCATATTATAAATATTATTTTCTGGATAATCAGCTGTATCAAATTTTTCTAAATTTTTTTTCATACATTCATAAATATCTGGTACTGTAAATAAATAAGCTAAGGCATCTGTATCCATATATAAAAGCTTAGCAGAATTTCCATAAGTTTTTTTAACATAATCATAATGAAAATCATACAAATAAAATTTAGAAATATCAAGAATTGAAAATCCTATATAAATTGGTTTATCAAATTTTATTTTTACTCTAGACATTTCAATGACAACAAGATCTTCTCCTAGTATTATGCTACTATGGAAATTGGGTTTTGCTATTAATGATTTTGCACCATAACGTCCATTCCATTTTGTTATCATTTTTACATCTCTTCCTCCACGTAAATTTTCTATAGCTTTGCCATATATAACATTATTTAATAATTTAAATATCAAAACACCAAATGAGTTAGTCGATTCTTGTCTTTTTTGAGTATTAAAATCAATGTATTTTTTTAACCAAGGAGCTTGTTTAAACTTTAATATTCTATGAATTTTTGTTAATTGCATACCTAAGCTTAAATATTGTTGCAAACTCCTATAATGAATAACATAATTTTTTTTTGGATATAATGTAGTCATGAGTTTAACTTGTTTAGAGTTTGGTGGAACGAGATGTTCTGGACAAAGAGGAAAATCACGATGATCTTCGAATAAACTTTCAGGATATTCTAAGTCTACTTCTAATATATATCCTACGTCTGAATCATCTGCGACTGAAAAAACATCGATATTTTTATTATCATCCCACTCAAAATCTTTGTATGGTAAATAATTCATCATTGAATGTCCATAAAGATTATTTATATCATAGTACATTATATAAGATTCATCTAAATTAGGATCAAAATCAGGCATGTAACGATTATTAGCTTTAGCATACCTGTTCGTACATTGTGCAACTCCACCTCTTATTCCTTTTTCAATAAATAAATATTTTTCAGGATCAGTTAAAAGTTCTAATTCTATTTCTGTACATTTTAACATACAATCAAATGAATAGCCCGGTATTGTATAATAATGTATTGGATCTAAACCATAATTTGACATACAGTTTTTACGAAAATTTTCAAAAACATCAGCCAATAAAAGCACATCATCTCGCAAATAGATATCACTATATTCACCTAATGTCTTAATTTTAAATGTATCCCACACTTTTATTGCATGTTCATAATCATCATCTGAAATATTTTCATTACTTAACTTGGAAAAAAATTTCTCTTTAGATGGTAATGATGTATCATTCAATTTGTCGAAAGAATCTGTATATTCATAAGGATAAGAGCCTTTTCGTTTAAGTAACTGAAATTCTTCTTCGCTATTACAATATTTTCGAGTTATTTTTTTATCAGATTCATCTAAGTATGATGCAAGTTTGTCAAGACTACTAGGCATAAATTTAAATGAGTCAAGAAATCTTAAATGTATACAAGTACTTTCAGAGGCATTTGGTTTTTTATATCTAACTTCTTTAGTGAATGATACATATTTTTCTTTATTAATTGGTAAAAGTTTAATTGAACCTTTAAACTGATTAGCTAATGATTTAATAATAAAAAAACTATCAAAACCACTTAAATTATGAAAGAAAATTGGTATTACATGAGTATCTTGATATTGTAAATTACAAGTTGAGTGTGCTAACCCTCGAATGCGACCAGTAATATGACAATGATCTCTCGTTATTAAATCTTCATTTAACAATGGTTTTTCACATATATGACATATTTTAGATGAACGAAGATTCATTTCTTTTTGAAAAGTTAATTTTTCCATCGGAACCGGATTATTTAAAATATCATTCACTTGTTTTGTTATCATTTTAAGTTCGTTAACAAACCACTCTATACATTTTTCACTACGATTAAATGCAAATTTAGATATTGAATTATCATATGTACAATGTAAATAATATCCAACACTATATGGTATATGTAAATCTTTTTCATTAGCTTCTGGTTGAAGTATACATTCTAAGTCAGCATAGATTGAGAATGGTGCTGGTTCTTTAAATTTATAATTTTTAAATTTTAAAATATTATCTTCTTGATCAGGCATTATCATTCTAGCAGTGTTTTGGTTTAAACAATCATCAGAATGATTTTCATAAGATTTTTGAGTTTTGAAATGACATAAACATCGATCACACAACCATAATTTATGTCCATTTCTGGATACTTGTGAACTTACTAATCTTGATAAATTACGAATCCAAGCAAAATGAAACACTGCTTGAAATTTTTCTTTTTCATTGTCATCATCACTTTCACAAACTTCACTAAAAATATTGTCATTATCGTTATCATTATCACTATTATTATCATCATCATTATCATCATCAACACAATCATCAATAAAATTATTATTACCAGTGTTAGATTTATTTATTTTTTTTTTTTTATTTACAATTTCTTGATTTAAAATTAATAGATGGATTGTTTTTTTATCTGATTTAAATTGACTTAAATAAATAGGCACTATTTCTTTTTTTTTACTCTCTATCGCATAAATATTGATAGATAATTTATTAATTTTCTCGAATTTTGGTACATCTTTTAATGCAATCGGGAATCGAATACCTTCATATTTTAGTATAGTTCTAAAGTCTGGATATGAACTTACACGATCAGGGTTATTTTTAACTGGATGTAATGCTGCTGTTACTGACCATAAAAAACAATATTCATCATTATTATGTATATTAACAACAGCATGTTTATTCTCTATAAATTGAGGCATTTCAATAAATGTATTTAAACCTCCTCTGATTGGTTCATACAAATTTATATTTATTGTTAAATTAATTATTTCTTTTATTGTCCAACCTGAATCTCTTTCTTGAAATTCTTCAACTTTTACAAGAAGTTTATCAATTATATTTTCATTAAACCAGTTGTTTAGATCAGTTGTTTGCAAAATTATATCATTTTTTGTATTAAAATATTTTGTTTCTTCAACAATTTCATTACTTTTCATAACTTGAAATTTACATGATAAAATGCTATTTACTTTTAAATTATTTCCTTTTTTTAATATATTTTTTATGCGAATTGTAGTCATTTTTTTAGAATCTTGTAAAAAATAACGTAAATCTATGTGTTGTAAATTTATAACTACACCAGTTCGCATGCGTCCTTGAAATATTGAGTCTACATCGACCCACTTTACTCTATCTTTTAATTTTCTATTATTGTTATTAATTCCAGTACCACCTTTTTTTTTATTTTTTATTTGTTCAAGTATTGATTGTAATTGTATTATTGTGGTTTGGATTTGAATTTTTTGACCATGAGATAGAGTCCATACTTTTAATAATTTTCTTAATAATTTAATATTTTTTTTCCCAAATTTAATCCATTCTTCAATTTCATTTCGTGTTTTAATCACTCTACAAGCCTTTTCCATTATCTTTATTAAACGTTTACACTTGCTTGAATCCATTTTTATCAATTGAAATTTTTTTTTTTTTCAAACGATGCTTAACAGTCAAAAGATTTTTTACTAATGAACGAAATTAAGACTTGTTGTTAATATTATATTATTATAATTTTTTGTGAACAAAGAGCTAACGGTTATAATTTATTTAAAAATTATTATAGTTTTAATATTTTTAATGGAACATTTTTAGTTAACTTGAAATAAAAAAATTAGTCACATTATTTATATTTCAAAAATAATAAAAAATTATTTTTATTTGAAAAAAAAATAAAAAATGAAAAATTATTTATATTTAAAAAAAATAAAGTATAATTTATATTTCATAAGAAATAAAAAATTATTGCCTTTGTGATTGACTGTGACATACTTATTTTAAATAAACAGATTAATTTATAACTTAAAAAAAAAATAATATAAATATTATTTTATTTTATGGTCATGAAGTGAGAAAAACATTTTTTTAAACAAAGAACAAATTTAAACAAGTCAATAAAATCAATTTCTTAGCCGGATATTATAAATTGAAAAGAGTACTATTTGAAAAAATGGCCGTCTTTTTTGGGACTACCCCAAGCGGGGGTTGATCTCTAAGCAGTTTAAGGGCGCTCAGAGGGGCGGTACTCTAAGCAGTCTACTGGTGCTCGAGCGGGGGCGGTCCCCTTAGCTAGCCCAAGGGTGACACCGAACGGACCCAATAGTATTTCTGTTTGGGAAAACCATTTTCTAACTCGAGTGAGGGAAACATTCTACCTTCTTTATATTACCCTAGTACTAGAACGCAGTTTTATTTTTTATTTATTAATAATAATTGTTGTTCGAATATTTTTATAGTTTGCGGTCGACTTAATTTGACATAATAAATTATTTTTTATATATCATAAGTAATAAAAAAATTATAACTCTATGAATTTAAACAATAAAAAATTTTTATTTCTTTTATTAAGTTTGAATATTTAATTTTTTTATTTTTTAAAATAAACAAAATCAAATTAGATTTATGATCTGAAAAAATATCGAGTTATTATTATAAACAATTTAAAGTAAAAATTCATTTACCCCTTACCCTCCATGTCCTAAAACTTTCATTATGATTTTGTATAAAAGGCTAATTATTTTTGTCAAAAGTATCAGTCTTCAAAAAAACTTTGAACAATTAATATCTGTGCAAACTCAACTCAACTCAAGGTAATTATGCTTTGTCATTAAAATTGTTTAAAAAAATTTTTTTAATCATTTTTATAAAAGTAATTTTTTTAATACTTTCATATGTGATAAATTTTATTTACAGAAAAAATGGATCGCTTTGCCGCATTAAATGAAGTTGCCAAAACTGATAGTCGCAGAAATCAATCAACTCTAATTAAAATAAAAGATCTCGAGTTAAATAAACAATATTCACTCACCGGTTTAAGAAATGTAACAACCAAGTATGGAGCTAGCATAATTGCTAAAGTTGACGACAATTTAGAATTTTTTCTACCAAAAAGGATTAATGATGTTCTTTTAAACAATCTTCCAGACTATGAGTCTTTCAACAGAGATATCGGAAATGGACGTGTTAAATTTACATACACAGGTGGATTAAATGAATGTAAATTTACATATGTTTAAAAAACAACTAATTATCAAATATATAAAAATAAAGGAATATTGAAAAAACTTTGTAAGTTTAAAAAGCACATTGAATAAATGAAAAAATAATACTTTGAAAATTTTGTTGTCTTTACTTATTTATTTTTTTACTTTTTAATTAATATAACACACACACACACACACACACACACAATTATCAAATATAATCACTTTTTAGCACACACAAAATCCTTTAACCAGAATGGGGCACTCGTTATGCGTTCAGATTTTCCTGAAACAAAAAATTATTTTTCATATATCATAAAAGAGATAAATCTTTTAATATTATTATTTATTTGTTTTAATACTCACTTGGCCATTTTAACTCTTCTTTTATCTTATTTGTTTCTACATCTTCAACATCACGCTTTCTTTTTAAACTTTTCTGGCATTTTTTTTGTTCTTTCTTTATTGCTTCTTGTTTCTGAATTTGACGTAACATTTCCCTCATTTTTAGTGTTTGTCTCATTATACTTGCAGTTTGTCTATTATCTTCATATTTTTTAGCAATAAATTGTATTTTAAATATAAAAAATCAATAATTAAAAAAATCTTATTAAATCTTAATAAATATTTAATATATTAAAAATAATAAAAAACTTACAGCATTTATCAAACTCTTTCTTGAATAATTAAATTTACTGTCTTTTCTGAAGGTGTGAATGACTCTACGGACCACATATAAATGCATTCGGAGTATTTTACGCTTAAATATAAAATAATAATTTATAATTGTATTTTTGTTGTCTTTTACACATTTTTTAAAAGTATAAAAATTATTCAATAATACTCACTTGGCGCTCTATAAATTTAATTTCATCATCTATATCGACATAAAATTTACACTGCAACTCTTCATTTTTAATTATTTTTATCATCTCACAAGCTAACCGCAAATTTTGTTCTGTATATTGAGCTTGTATTTCACGACCCTAGAAAAATAAATTATATAAAATAACATATAATAACTCAATATTTCAAAAGATCTAGTTGAAAAAATTAATAGAATACTTACTTTTTTAAACAGATTTTTTTTACTAATTGGCAAAAAAACAATTTCGTTAGCAGTATTTTTATTTTGAAATAACTCTAAGACTTTTTCAATAGCGGTCATGATATTTAGTAATTCCAAACTCTAGAATAAATATAATAAATAATTAAAATCACTTAAACAACAAACATACATTCTGTTTTGCACAGTAATGAAACAATAAATAAATTATTAACACGCATTATACTTACTTCTCTATTTAATTTTCGTATTTCACTTATTAATTGAACCATTTTTTTTCTTTTTTCTTCGACTGTCACTAACAAACCGTTTCAAATAAACTGAGGGTGTCATTGAGTTAAATATTCTTGAAACCCCCAGAAAAAAAAATATATATATTTTTTTACTTAAATGAAAAAATAGAAAAAGAAAATATCTTTCTATTAAGATTGACGAAGAAACAAATTTTTTGAACGAATAATTATTATGCATAGCATATATAGAGTCTGATGCACTTGTTTATTTAAGAAGTAATAAAAATTTGACCCTGCCCTAGCAGCAAGCAGTGCTAGACAAAGAAAAATAAAAAATAAAATAGTCAACTTTATTTTTTTTTTTCTCTCAATTTTATGGGTCATAAAAAAAAATATATATTTATTTTAAATATATATTTTAAATGTATATATATATGGACCCACAACTAAATTCTTTGTTAAAAAAATCAAATTGTGGAAACACTATATACGTTATACGTTATGCAACACGTGGTCTGCTAGGCCCTGTGTTACGCATACGCATGTATATATATATATATATACTCAATGCGTGACTTGATATTTTAGGTTCACGTGTCAGGGTCATTCAAACATAGAGGTTTTTGATTTTTTTATTTTATTTTTTTATTATATTCTTTATTTTATTTTTTATTTTATTTTCTTATGAACAATTTTTTATTATTAAACATTAATCATTAAACATTAATCATTAAAAATAAAATTTTATTATATCAACAAAAAAATTTTTTTAGCGACCAACATCATATACCACCTTGACCCCATACTCGTGACCCCCTATCCCCTATCTCCATACTCGCGACCCCCTATCCCCCCATCTTAGCTACAACCCTCCAATCTCAATACCCCTCTTACCTCACTTACATCTCTCCTACACATCACATTTACTACCCCTAAAACATCCCATAACTTTTTTTACAACCCTTAATTAATTCATTAATTGAGGGTTGATAGAGAATCGTCCCTGTTTCCCTACTACATTATTTGTTTGCCCAGAAAAAAGCAAGTTCTGGAGGCTTGTGACTTACAAAATCGAATGAAAAAATGCGTATATTACTCGGCAACGATGACTCAAAAACACGTTTTCAAAACTGCTTATACGATATTCGTTTGCCAACTAAAGTATAAGTTTTCGGGCCTGCGACTTACAAAATCGAATAACAAAAAAGCGAATATTACTCGGCAAAAATGACTCAAAAACACGTTTTTAAATCTGCTTATACATTATTTGTTCGCGAACCAAAAAAAAAGTTTTTTAGGCCTGCGACTTACAAAATCGATTGAAAAGAATGCGAATATTACTTGGCAAAAATGACTATAAATCACGTTTTCAAAACTGCTTATACAATATTTGTTCGCCCACTAAAAAATAAGTTTCTTAGGCCTGCGACTTACAAAATCGTTGATTGAGAAGAATGCGAATATTACTCGGTAAAGATGACTCAAAAACACGTTTTCAAAACTGATATACATTATTTGTTCGCCCGCTAAAAAATAAGTTCCTCAGGCCTGCGACTTACATAATCTTTTGAAAAGAAAGCTTGAGAATTTGCTGACTCTAACTACGTGTCATTTTAATAATTACTCCTACTATTTTATTGTTTTTATTCCTATATAAACGAGAAACTTTTGTGAAATTTTATTATTCTAAAATTAAGACTGTAAGAAAAGGTAAGAAATTTAAAAATATACATTATATATATATGGGGCATTCGACGTCACTTCGGACAGTATCAACCCTGACCCCCTTAGATTTTGGTCCTAATTTTTTTTTTGGTCAAAAATAGACCAAAAACAACCCCTGAACTTTTTCAGATTTTTTGGACCATTTTTCATCCCCTAAAAAAATTAAAACAACCACTGATACAAGAGTAAACTCCAACTTGGACATGATTTAAAATTCTAATTTTTTACCAGTAAATTCTGTGGCCCGAAATAGGAATTGTGTATAAATTTCAGAGCGGGATTCCAATTACAACTTTGTTAACTTTTAATCAGTTTCTTTCTATTTTTGAAAATTTTCAAAGAGATTCGTTTTTTTTGACGTATAGTGACGTATATATTTTTGATAAATATATAAAATTTTTATTTGATTCTTATAGTTTTCTTTACGTAGAAAACGATGGTATTTTCAAAAATTTTCTATCTCTTATAACTTTCAAGATATAAACGGTTATTGGCCAAAAATTTCGATTTTTTTTCAATTATTTCGACAATTTTTTCTGAAAATAAACAAAACATCAAGATATATAAAAAATTACCTCTTACCACCACTAGAATATTTTAAAATTATCATAGTGACTTATTAAAAATTATTTCTGAACTTATACAAGCATTGTAATTTTAATAATAATAATACTAATAATAATAATACAGGTTATTACTTATGATAAAAATCAATTATTGATTTCTAATATTATTTGTATTTATTTTTTAGGTCTAGAAAGTTAGCACAACCTTTATGGCACAATTACTTGTTACTAGAATAAGAATTTTGTGCAAATTATGTGCGAAATTATTCATTTTTGTGCACTTATATATTTTTTTTAATTAATAGTTGTGCTAGCTTAAAGCCAAGATAGCACAACTTTTTTGTTTATTAACATAGAGAAAGGCTGTTAAGGCTATAATTTTGTGCAAATTATGTGCAATCTAGTGTGTGAATTTTAACTCAATCGGATAATAATTATTTCCTATATTAATTATTTAATTTTTTTTTCTACTGGTTGTGCTACCTTAAACCCAAGATAGCACAACTTTTTTGATTATCAACGTACGTGAGGCTGTTGAGGCCATAATTACGTGCAAATTATGTTTATTTCAATCAAACGCACTAATTTATAACGTACATTGGGAAAAAGTAAGTACAAAAAATCATCTATAAACATTATACATCTTAAATTGTTTGTAATTTTTAATATTTAAAACATTACAATAATAGTTTATTTATTTGTTTTTTTTATATTATTATTATTAATACCTTTATAATTATCGATCAAAACCAAATATAATTCTATTTCAAAAGTTAATAAATTATATGGAATTCTAACAAGTAAGTAAAAAAAAGTTGGGCTATCTTGGGTTTAAGGTAGCACAACCAGTAGAAAAAAAAAAAAAATAATTAATATAGGAAATAATTATCATCCGTTTGAGTTGAAATCCACACACTAGATTGCACATAATTCGCACAAAATTATTGCCCTAGCAGCCTTCTCTATGTTAATAAACAAAAAAGTTGTGCTATCTTGGCTTTAAGCTAGCACAACTATTAATTAAAAAAAATATATAAGTGCACAAAAATGAATAATTTCGCACATAATTTGCACAAAATTCCTATTCTAGTAACAAGTGATTGTGCCATAAAGGTTGTGCTAACTTTCTAGACCTAAAAAATAAATACAAATAATATTAGAAATCAATAATTGATTTTTATCATAATTAATAACCTGTATTATTATTATTAGTATTATTATTATTAAAATTACAATGCTTGTATAAGTTCAGAAATAATTTTTAATAAGTCACTATGATAATTTTAAAATATTCTAGTGGTGGTAAGAGGTAATTTTTTATATATTTTGATGTTTTGTTTATTTTCAGAAAAAATTGTCGAAATAATTGAAAAAAAATCGAAATTTTTGGCCAATAACCGTTTATATCTTGAAAGTTATAAGAGATAGAAAATTTTTAAAAATACCATCGTTTTCTACGTAAAGAAAACTATAAGAATCAAATAAAAATTTCATTTATTTATCAAAAATATATACGTCACTATACGTCAAAAAAAACGAATCTCTTTGAAAATTTTCAAAAATAGAAAAAAACCGATTAAAAGTTAACAAGGTTGTAATCGGAATCCCACTCTGAAATTTATACACAATTCCTATTTCGGGCCACAGAATTTACTGTTAAAAAATCAGAATTTTAAATCATGTCCATGTTGGAGTTTACTTTTGTATCAGTGGTTGTTTTAATTTTTTTAGGGGATGAAAAATGGTCCAAAAAATCTGAAAAAATTCAGGGGTTGTTTTTGGTCTATTTTTGACCGATAAAAAAATTAGGACTAAAATCTAAGGGGGTCAGGGTTCAGACTGTCCGAAGTGACGTGGAATGCCCTATATATATATATATATATATATATATTTATTTATAAATTCTATATTATACGTATTTATTTGCTTAAAATGTTTGTAGAAAAAGAAACAGCACAAATAAAATGGAACAACAATTGAATAATATTCCTAAAATGGAAACCAAATTGGTTCTTAAAAAAATATCAGAGTTGGAAGTCAATGGAAAGTACAAAGTAACAGCTCTACACAAAATCCATAATGAATACAATGGAGTTATTGCCACATTAAATGACGAATTCAATGTCTTTTTACCAAGCAGAATCGCCAAGTTTATGAAAAATAATGATTTTTACAAAAATTGAAAATGCTGCAATCGATGGATCTTTAGATCTTATTTTTTTGGGAGGAAAATACAACAAATGTGAGTTTATTTTCTCATGAAATGAGAAAAATGCATAAATTGTTAACTCTTCTTCAAATGTATTTATTATCTAGACAATAATATAAAACTGATAAACACCAAGACTGAGCGAATTTCAAAAAAATGTAAATTATTAAAAGATTTGATAAAAGATGTTTACTATGTTGTGACAAAAATTAAAAGTTGCCGTGAAAGAAAGTCTGGTGCAAGACTATCAGTCGAAATAAATAATAAATATACTATTTTCTTACCAAAAAAAGATGCTGAATATTATTTTTATAATAAAAAAAGGTTTCTCGAATTGGAGGATGGTATCAAAAGAAGAGTTTTAACATTGCAATGTATTGGTGAAAATAATCAAGTTGTATTATTAGAAAATTGGTCGAAACCTATTGACACTGTATTTAATAAATGAATTACATTTGAAATATTTGTTATAAATTTTTTATTAAAACATTTTTTTTTTGTCTTAATCTATATACATAATTCATAAATCTGATTCATTTTCCCATGTATCATGTTAAGAATCAAAACCTAACCATCTTACAAGTACTTTATTTTTACCTTTTTTTATAATTTTTTCAACAAGATATACATCTGGATATCGTACAGGACTGAGTTCCTCTCCATAAAAACATCCTTCAAGATCATTTTATTGATAGTCAGCAATTTTGTAAGTTATAGGTATTGTATTTAATAGCTTTGTTATTGTAAAAATTTCAGTAGTCCAATTTGGAGTGTTGCTTTTTTCGAAAATTTTCTTATATTTACTTATTCGTACTTTATCACCAACTTTTAATATTTTCTTCAACTTTGATGCAACATAAAATATTGGATTTTGATTATGATATATTTCTCGCAATAAATCTTTTTCATTGTGGCAGTAGACTCAACCATTTATAACTGCCTTGATAAGTGAATCTTTCCCACATTTTATTTTTTAGCGTTCTGTTGAATCTCTCAATAATACTTGCTTTTAAACTACTATATCTTGAATACATATTTATATTATATATTTATTCAAGAGTTTTTTAAATTCACTATTGTAAAATTCTTTTCCTTGGTCAACATGTAAATGTTTTTTTGGATATCTACCTTTGATAAAAACAGATTTCATTGCTGCAGTGACATCATTTGCATTTTTTGTCTTGATTGGTACAGCAAATGCAAATTTAGAAAAATTATCAATAATTGTAAGTATAAATTTGTAATTATCGTTCACAGAAGCATATGCACTCATGTCCACAAGGTCACACTGCCATGTCTCATCAAGACCTCTAATGTCAACATGTCTACGTTGATAAAATCGTCGAGCAGGTTTATGTAGTTCATGTGCTACAACACTTCTAATATAATCATTGTCTTTTTGGTTGTTTTTTTGTTTTATACATTTATAGACTTTTTTTTCCAATGCGTCCAACTTGATTGCCAGTTGATTAATAATGTGAGCATTTTGTTTTTCACTGTCTTCCAATAATTTCATTATAACAGAAAAAAGATGTTCATTTTCATTCATAATCATAGACAGTGCAACTTGTTTTGAGACAGCATCATTTATGTCTTCGGCATCAGCAATATGACATAATTTTTTTCCATCAATATCATAATGTCCATCTGTTGTAAATTTGAAACCTTCTCCAGGAGGTCCTCTTCTTTGCCCATCTAAGCTATATTTCCTTTTTTTCGACAATTGACGTCCAAATATATCAACAATAGACATTCTTTCTCTTCAATGTCTACTTAATGACTGAGCATAAGAAATTGAGTTATATTATGATACCAGCTTCTCTTAATTCTTCAATAATTGAAAGGATTTCATTGGAGTGACTATTATTGCCTGCTTTTTCTGAAGCCACAAGTAATTGTAGACGATTGAAAGCTCATTTGGATCATCCCAATAAATATAATTCATATTATTTTTTTGTATTGTTTTGTATTTTATTAGTACAAGTGCTGAACCTTTTTCATTTTCTAGTTGTTTTTTTCGTAAAGACTTGACAAACAATGAAATATAATATTTATATTTTTGTGTTCTGTTTATCAAAAATGCTCCTTCTGGTTTGAAATTTTTACGATGTGCATTTGTTAATTTTATAATTTCGATGAAAATTTTTTGATCAATTTTACGAATAAGAGATGCATTAGGTGATGGTTTAAACAATCCAAAAGTCCTTGAGTAGCAGGATAAATTTTATCTGCCACATAAATATGTTTATTTTTTATTTCAATTGATGAATTACCGAATGATAATTTATTTTTAAATTTTTGCACGGTATACATCGTCGTATTGTTGTTTTGAGTTTTATCATTAGGATTTATTATTTTTTTGTTATCATTGTGTTTCTTCATATTCCAAAATTTTTTTTTCTTCTCTATTATATCATCGTCTGTATAATCATCATCACCATCATCACCGTCATCTTTGTGCAAAGTTGACGGATGAATATAATTTTTTTCCACTTTATCATTTCCTAATATTGATTCTTCTTCTTCGGTCTCATAATCTTCTTCTTCATCCGTAGCAACTTCTTCGTCTTTTTCAAATGCTTGCATTTTATCTGAATTTGGTGCAGATTTCCGTTTCGATACATTTGCTAGCATTTTTTTTGGTGGTTCAGTAATAGGTCCTAACACCTCATTTGTTATTCTCTCGTTTTCAACTCGACCATATTTAATTAGTTTATGTTTACGTTTTATAGAATCACTTGCTTTTTCAATTTCATGTAATAGTGATTTTTCAGCATGTAAGTTTGTATGCTTCATGTCAGATATTGATGCTGTTTACAGTTCACAGTACACAATCCTACTGTCTTTTATCCTAAAGTTTAAACTATATATCGTATAATTATCTAATATATTTTTTTTTAGATGGATGTTTTACTTGTAGAGGGAGAAATCTTATTTTCAGCAGAATCGTTTGTAATGTTTATATAACAATCAAAACCTCTCCTGTATCGACCATTATTAATATCACTATCTTTGTCAATCACAAGAAATCCATATTTATCTTTATTCCAACATGTCGAGCATATGTTGCGGAATTTTAGAAAATCCATGTCAGTATTTACATGATCTTTGTATATATGTTTTAAGTTTCTTTCATCTTGACGAAAAAGTACAAAAAAATTGGCATTATCACGCACCAAGTGTTCGGGTATATGAGCATAGGTTTGAGATAAATAAAAACTATCAACTGCTTGATGTCTGCCCATGCAAAAAATGCTCGAACATTATCTTGTTTTTCTGTAGATATATCATCAAAAATCATCAGTGAATTTGGTCTAGCTTCTGGTTGAATAACTTTTTCATGTTCATTGAATGAAAATAACCAATTTCTTCAACATTATTAATAATTTTTTCGGGAAATTTGTACTTTGGTTGATTAAGCGATTTCGAATAGACATAAACATTCTCAAATCTCAATCAATTTGGATGAATTATTATTGCAAAAAGAGCATTTGTTTTGCCAGAATTGGAAGGTCCACAAAATACACCTCTCACACTATTTGGTAATAAACTTCCATGTCTTTTTTCGCATGGTTTTTTCGAAGCAGTTTTTTGCACAATTTGATCAAAATTAATGACAGGTAATTTTAATGATTGTTCTTGAAATTCCATGTTTTTACAACTGAACAAGCTGCTCGCTTAATTTGTACTAACCCGAAAACATATAAATACTTGAGATTTTATTAAATAAAGTTAGTTCTTTAAACCCAATGATTGAGCATCAACGTGTTATTAAAAACGCAACATGCAACAAGAAATGAAACATAGTATACATATAACATAGGCAACGCAACAGGCAACGAGAAATGAAACACAGTATAGTATAGTCAAGAAGACTAGAGACCAGGAGAATCAACTATAAGAGTGGGAGTTGCTTGATATACGTCGTAAATGTAGAGTGCGCCACTTTAGTTATTCAATTGCGCACTACGTAATGCGCAGTTTGTTTATTTCCACACCCCTCAGCTGGCCTTTTTAAAAAATGCATTGAAAATAAATAATTAATAGCTAAAGAATGAGATGTAATCAAAAAAAAAAAATTTATTAAATAATTATTGCTGGGTAAAATATTTTTTTTGATACATTGAATATTTCATCAAATAAATAAGTGAAATTTTTCTTAAATAAACAACTGGCTAAGAAAAGAGATCTACTTAAAATAAGATGATTTATTAAATAATAATTGCTTTTTATTTAACAATAATTGTCTCTTTTTAAGTCCATCTTATTCGTAAGCTATTTGTTTATTTAAAAAAAAATATTCCACCTAGCAATAATTGTTTAATAAATTATCTTTTTCCAAATGCATTGGAAAAAAGCTGTACAAGTACTTGTAGAATAATTCTTCAAAAAATTATTTATCTAATTGTATTTGTCTCTCTAGTCTTTTGATCTTTGAAAATGACATTCAGAATCAATAATTTTGCATCTTGTCGTATTTATTAAAAAAAATTATTAATTATTTATTTTTAATGCATTTTTTGAAAAGGCCGGCTGAGGGGTGTGGAAATAAACAAACAGCGCATTACGTAATGCGTAATTGAATAACTAAAATGGCGCACTCTACATTTACGACGTATATCAAGCCAAAAATATTTATCCCTTCCATCGAAGTTGATTCTCCTGGTTTCTAGTCTTCTTGCTAGAGACATCTAGTCTCATGAAGACCAGTCTCTAGTAAACATATAAATACTTGAGATTTTATTAAATAAAGTTAGTTCTTTAAACACAATGATTGAGCATCAACGAGTTATTAAAAAAAAAAAATACTTGTGCGTGTTGCGAGTACGTGCGGGGGAAGTGAAACTTCTTTTGGAGAGAGTGTTCTACGTAGTATACTAGTATAATACGTAGTCAGATTGCCGTCGGTAACTGTTACCATGAGACGAGATGTCGCTTTTGATTTAGTTTTACAAAACTATCTAATCTAAAAACATCTAATTATATTGGAAATTTTTTTCTATTTACCAAAAATGAAAAATTCTTCGGTAAAATTCTGAATTATAACAGGATAATAGAACAGAAAAAGAGGTATTCAAAATAGGTCATCTTATATTAAACAAATGCTAAAACATTCTAAACAACTGAGAAAACAGACAAAAATATTAATTATCAACAAATGCTGAAAAATTAAAATCAATTAGATTACAAATAAATTGCGTTCAAGTGTACTTTTTATAATAGAAATAATTATTTATTTTATTTATAAATAATTGATCAATATTTGCATTTTATTTCAATTACTATTGAATAATTTCTTCGCTACTCTTAAATGTTATTTATTTTATTTTTTAAATTTTATTATTAGTTTATTTTTTGAATATAAAATGAAATATGATACATGTTGAATAGATATATGCTTTCATATTTTTTCATATATATGTCAATGACTATTGATGAAAATATTTCATAATCTAATAAAAATATAAACTGTATATGACCTCTCCCTATGGATTACATGACCTTGACGTTGGTGGGAGGGCTTGTGAATCTCAGTGATCCGAAGGGCTATACCGGGGGAGGGCACCTATTAGGTTGGGAGCTCCTTCGTAAAGGCTTCCTAAGGCAGGCCGGAGAGGAGAGGTCTGACAAACAAGTAATCCTAGCGTAGGGAAGATGGCGTACCCATCGCTGGGGGGAACTCTCAATAGCCTGGTCAAGCTAAAGTGTGGGACACCATGCTGAGGGCTGACCGGCACTTGACCATAGAAAGTGTGGTGAACGGTTCCACTGGAGGCCCAGGTCGAGCTCCAGTTGTAATTAGACCCCTGCCCAACATTCGGGGCTCTGTTTTGCTGGAAATATATTTCCCTAGATACTAGTGGGAATTAGCATGGATAATACTAATATAACCAAAAATATTATGCCGCAGGGCTAACTGAACTCTGGGACCCCTCAGGGGACACCAGAAAATATGGAAGTGGGAGAAGGTGCCAGCACCCAGGGAATAGGGACACAGAAATGTAGACCAACGACCGGGGGAAACGACACCTTCTCTACTGAGGGGCTTAAACAGAGTCTACCTCTAGGCAAGCCCAAAAGGATGAGTGGTGCAGCTCGCAGGAGGGCTAGAGCAGAGAAAACAGGTACCTCAAAGGAGGGAACTGTGGAACCTGTTAAAGCTCAAAAGCGAGCAAGGCAATCGGGGAGTACCCCACAATCAGCTCAACAGGAGCACAAAAAGAGGCGGAATGAGAAAGAAAAATTCTCATTTGCAGTCGCTACTGCCGATGTGCCAAAACTCGTGATAATTTACGAGGATCGGACAGACATCTTGGAGGAAGAAGCCAACCTGGTGCAGGGGGAACTCCTGGAAAAGATTGAGGAAATTACCCTCGGGGATTTCGTCCCTAGATTCCAGGGATGCTACCTGCATTGGAGAGGTATAAGGATTGCTTGCGCTGATACTGAATCAGAGAAATGGCTCAGAGGAAGCGTGAGTAGTCTAGTTAAGGGGGGGAGCAAATTGGTTGTAATAGACCAAAAAGACCTCCCGAAACTAGTCAGAGTCATGGCGCATGTACCGGATAAACTGGTCAATGATGTTAATATTATATTGACGAGATTGGCCAGGCAGAATCCGAGGCTCAACACCAGCAGCTGGGCGAGGTATGAGATGAACAAGGAGGAAGCAAAAGGCTGGCGCCTTGTCCTCGGCATACCAGAAGCTGAGGTGGAGCAGCTGAATAAGCTTACGATGAGACCATTCTATGGGCTAGGCCGAGCATCTTTCCAGGTGCTGGGCAAACGACCGAGGATGGTCCCAAGGAGAAAGAGACGGAGGAAGTAAATGCGACCTAATGGGAGGAAGTATTCCCTTCGTTCAAATTAATCTGCACCGTAGCTCGCAGGCTACGGCGCTGCTTAAGCATAAGATAGTCACCAAGCGGACCAAGGTCGTACTGATACAAGAACCTTGGGCATACAAGGGTAGTGTCAGGGGACTAGGTCTAACTAGGGGACAATTATTTTATGATACTACAATTTCCAGGCCTAGGGCATGCGTCCTGACTAGGGATGTAAATGCCACCCTTCTAAGGGAATACTGTGGAAGGGATCTGGTCGCAGTGAAAATTGAGACCGGATCAAGGGATGGTGGAGCGGTGGTTGTAGCGTCTGTCTATATGCCACATGATTCACCGGACCCACCTCCATCTAATAATATGACAGCCTTAGTTGAGGACTGTAAAAAAAGACAGTGGAATCTGATACTGGCTGGGGATGTCAACGCCCATCATACTGCTTGGGGGAGCGAAGACATCAACAACCGGGAAAGAGCTCTACTGGACTTTATATTTACCACGGACCTGGAAATCATCAATAAAGGTAGGGAACCTACTTTCTTAACTAGTGTAAGAAACTCGGTGATAGACCTAACGATGGCTACAGCGGAAGTGGCACAAAGTAAGAATACTGGAACAAAAAATCAAAATGGAAAAACAAAATACACGATATTTGGTCAATATTATAAAACGATAATTGAACACAAATCAAGTACAGAAACTAAGTTTGGCTCTAATAAACCAATAAATTTATTAAACAGTCATACACCCCATCCAGATTTAGATGAAGTTTCAGAATCTCATATTTTTAATAAAGTTACTATGAGAAGAGAGTACCGCGATTTCAGTATTATTGATGAATATAACACGATATTTGGTCAATATTATAAAACGATAATTGAACACAAATCAATTACAGAAGATAAGTTTGGCTCTAATAAACCAATAAATTTATTAAACAGTCATACACCCCATCCAGATTTAGATGAAGTTAATGATGAAAGTACAGGAGAAATTGACACCCAAAGTACTCTAAATGATGCTGAATTTGCCAGAAAAAATCGTGAACAAAGTAAAAATACTGGAACAAAAAATAAAAATGGAAAAACAAAATACACGATATTTGGTCAATATTATAAAGCGATAATTGAACACAAATCAAGTACAGAAGATAAGTTTGGCTCTAATAAACCAATAAATTTATTAAACAGTCATACACTCCATCCAGATTTAGATGAAGTTAATGATGAAAGTACAGAAGAAATTGACACCCAAAGAAGATTATTTCAAAAAAACAATAATGGTACAAAAAATATAGAATCGGATGAAGACCATAGCATAGAGAATATCCGAGTTCAGTCAAATGAAAGATTATCAATGAATCTATCAAACATCGGAGGGCATAATTCTGTACGAGAGTTTTCTTTGGACGAAACTGGGATACTAAATGATGCTGAATTTGCCAGAAAAAATCGTGAACAAAGTAAAAATACTGGAACAAAAAATAAAAATGGAAAAACAAAATACACGATATTTGGTCAATATTATAAAGCGATAATTGAACACGAATCAAGTACAGAAGATAAGTTTGGCTTTAATAAACCAATAAATTTATTAAACAGTCATACACTCCATCCAGATTTAGCTGAAGTTTCAGAATCTGATATTTTTAATAAAGTTACTATGAGAAGAGAGTACCGCGATTTCAGTATTATTGATGAAAGTACGGGAGAAATTGACACCCAAAGAAGATTAGTTCAAATAAACAATCATGGTACAAAAAATATAGAATCGGATGAAGACCATAGCATAGAGAATATCCGAGTTCAGTCAAATGAAAGATTATCAATAAATCTATCAAACATCGGAGGGCATAATTCTGTACGACAGTTTTCGTTGGACGAAACTGGGATACCTAATGATGCTGAATTTGCCAGAAAAAATCGTGAACAAAGTAAGAATACTGGAACAAAAAATCAAAATGGAAAAACAAAATACACGATATTTGGTCAATATTATAAAACGATAATTGAACACAAATCAATTACAGAAGATAAGTTTGGCTCTAATAAACCAATAAATTTATTAAACAGTCATACACCCCATCCAGATTCAGATGAAGTTAATGATGAAAGGACAGGAGAAATTGACACCCAAAGAAGATTATTTCAAAAAAACAATAATGGTACAAAAAATATAGAAACGGATGAAGACCATAGCATAGAGAATATCCGAGTTCAGTCAAATGAAAGATTATCAATGAATCTATCAAACATCGGAGGGCATAATTCTGTACGAGAGTTTTCGTTGGACGAAACTGGGATACTAAATGATGCTGAATTTGCCAGAAAAAATCGTGAACAAAGTAAAAATACTGGAACAAAAAATAAAAATGGAAAAACAAAATACACGATATTTGGTCAATATTATAAAGCGATAATTGAACACGAATCAAGTACAGAAGATAAGTTTGGCTTTAATAAACCAATAAATTTATTAAACAGTCATACACTCCATCCAGATTTAGCTGAAGTTTCAGAATCTGATATTTTTAATAAAGTTACTATGAGAAGAGAGTACCGCGATTTCAGTATTATTGATGAAAGTACGGGAGAAATTGACACCCAAAGAAGATTAGTTCAAATAAACAATTATGGTACAAAAAATATAGAATCGGATGAAGACCATAGCATAGAGCATATCCGAGTTCAGTCAAATGAAAGATTATCAATGAATCTATCAAACATCGGAGGGCATAATTCTGTACGAGAGTTTTCGTTGGACGAAACTGGGATACTAAATGATGCTAAATTTGCCGGAAAAAATCGTGAACAAAGTAAAAATACTGGAACAAAAAATAAAAATGGAAAATACACGATATTTGGTCAATATTATAAAACGATAATTGAACACAAATCAATTACAGAAGATAAGTTTGGCTCTAATAAACCAATAAATTTATTAAACAGTCATACACCCCATCCAGATTTAGATGAAGTTAATGATGAAAGGACAGGAGAAATTGACACCCAAAGAAGATTATTTCAAAAAAACAATAATGGTACAAAAAATATAGAAACGGATGAAGACCATAGCATAGAGAATATCCGAGTTCAGTCAAATGAAAGATTATCAATGAATCTATCAAACATCGGAGGGCATAATTCTGTACAAGAGTTTTCGTTGGACGAAACTGGGATACTAAATGATGCTGAATTTGCCAGAAAAAATCGTGAACAAAGTAAAAATACTGGAACAAAAAATAAAAATGGAAAAACAAAATTCACGATATTTGGTCAATATTATAAAGCGATAATTGAACACGAATCAAGTACAGAAGATAAGTTTGGCTTTAATAAACCAATAAATTTATTAAACAGTCATACACTCCATCCAGATTTAGCTGAAGTTTCAGAATCTGATATTTTTAATAAAGTTACTATGAGAAGAGAGTACCGCGATTTCAGTATTATTGATGAAAGTACGGGAGAAATTGACACCCAAAGAAGATTATTTCAAAAAAACAATAATGGTACAAAAAATATAGAAACGGATGAAGACCATAGCATAGAGAATATCCGAGTTCAGTCAAATGAAAGATTATCAATGAATCTATCAAACATCGGAGGGCATAATTCTGTACAAGAGTCTTCGTTGGACGAAACTGGGATACTAAATGAAGCTAAATTTGCCAGAAAAAATCGTGAACAAAGTAAGAATACTGGAACAAAAAATCAAAATGGAAAAACAAAATACACGATATTTGGTCAATATTATAAAACGATAATTGAACACAAATCAATTACAGAAGATAAGTTTGGCTCTAATAAACCAATAAATTTATTAAACAGTCATACACCCCATCCAGATTTAGATGAAGTTAATGATGAAAGTACAGGAGAAATTGACACCCAAAGAAGATTATTTCAAAAAAACAATAATGGTACAAAAAATATAGAAACGGATGAAGACCATAGCATAGAGAATATCCGAGTTCAGTCAAATGGAAGATTATCAATGAATCTATCAAACATCGGAGGGCATAATTCTGTACGAGAGTTTTCGTTGGACGAAACTGGGATACTTAATGATGCTGAATTTGCCAGAAAAAATCGTGAACAAAGTAAAAATACTGGAACAAAAAATAAAAATGGAAAAACAAAATACACGATATTTGGTCAATATTATAAAGCGATAATTGAACACAAATCAAGTACAGAAGATAAGTTTGGCTCTAATAAACCAATAAATTTATTAAACAGTCATACACTCCATCCAGATTTAGCTGAAGTTTCAGAATCTGATATTTTCAATAAAGTTACTATGAGAAGAGAGTACCGCGATTTCAGTATTATTGATGAGAGTACGGGAGAAATTGACACCCAAAGAAGATTAGTTCAAAAAAACAATAATGGTACAAAAAATATAGAATCGGATGAAGACCATAGCATAGAGAATATCCGAGTTCAGTCAAATGAAAGATTATCAATGAATCTATCAAACATCGGAGGGCATAATTCTGTACGAGAGTTTTCGTTGGACGAAACTGGGATACTAAATGATGCTGAATTCGCCAGAAAAAATCGTGAACAAAGTAAGAATACTGGAACAAAAATAAAAATAGAAAAACAAAATACACGATATTTGGTCAATATTATAAAACGATAATTGAACACAAATCAATTACAGAAGATAAGTTTGGCTCTAATAAACCAATAAATTTATTAAACAGTCATACACCCCATCCAGATTTAGATGAAGTTAATGATGAAAGTACAGGAGAAATTGACACCCAAAGTACTCTAAATGATGCTGAATTTGCCAGAAAAAATCGTGAACAAAGTAAAAATACTGGAACAAAAAATAAAAATGGAAAAACAAAATACACGATATTTGGTCAATATTATAAAGCGATAATTGAACACAAATCAAGTACAGAAGATAAGTTTGGCTCTAATAAACCAATAAATTTATTAAACAGTCATACACTCCATCCAGATTTAGCTGAAGTTTCAGAATCTGATATTTTCAATAAAGTTACTATGAGAAGAGAGTACCGCGATTTCAGTATTATTGATGAGAGTACGGGAGAAATTGACACCCAAAGAAGATTAGTTCAAAAAAACAATAATGGTACAAAAAATATAGAATCGGATGAAGACCATAGCATAGAGAATATCCGAGTTCAGTCAAATGAAAGATTATCAATGAATCTATCAAACATCGGAGGGCATAATTCTGTACGAGAGTTTTCGTTGGACGAAACTGGGATACTAAATGATGCTGAATTCGCCAGAAAAAATCGTGAACAAAGTAAGAATACTGGAACAAAAATAAAAATAGAAAAACAAAATACACGATATTTGGTCAATATTATAAAACGATAATTGAACACAAATCAATTACAGAAGATAAGTTTGGCTCTAATAAACCAATAAATTTATTAAACAGTCATACACCCCATCCAGATTTAGATGAAGTTAATGATGAAAGTACAGGAGAAATTGACACCCAAAGTACTCTAAATGATGCTGAATTTGCCAGAAAAAATCGTGAACAAAGTAAAAATACTGGAACAAAAAATAAAAATGGAAAAACAAAATACACGATATTTGGTCAATATTATAAAGCGATAATTGAACACAAATCAAGTACAGAAGATAAGTTTGGCTCTAATAAACCAATAAATTTATTAAACAGTCATACACTCCATCCAGATTTAGATGAAGTTAATGATGAAAGTACAGGAGAAATTGACACCCAAAGAAGATTATTTCAAAAAAACAATAATGGTACAAAAAATATAGAATCGGATGAAGACCATAGCATAGAGAATATCCGAGTTCAGTCAAATGAAAGATTATCAATGAATCTATCAAACATCGGAGGGCATAATTCTGTACGAGAGTTTTCGTTGGACGAAACTGGGATACTAAATGATGCTGAATTTGCCAGAAAAAATCGTGAACAAAGTAAAAATACTGGAACAAAAAATAAAAATGGAAAAACAAAATACACGATATTTGGTCAATATTATAAAGCGATAATTGAACACGAATCAAGTACAGAAGATAAGTTTGGCTTTAATAAACCAATAAATTTATTAAACAGTCATACACTCCATCCAGATTTAGCTGAAGTTTCAGAATCTGATATTTTTAATAAAGTTACTATGAGAAGAGAGTACCGCGATTTCAGTATTATTGATGAAAGTACGGGAGAAATTGACACCCAAAGAAGATTAGTTCAAATAAACAATCATGGTACAAAAAATATAGAATCGGATGAAGACCATAGCATAGAGCATATCCGAGTTCAGTCAAATGAAAGATTATCAATGAATCTATCAAACATCGGAGGGCATAATTCTGTACGAGAGTTTTCGTTGGACGAAACTGGGATACTAAATGATGCTGAATTCGCCGGAAAAAATCGTGAACAAAGTAAAAATACTGGAACAAAAAATAAAAATGGAAAATACACGATATTTGGTCAATATTATAAAACGATAATTGAACACAAATCAATTACAGAAGATAAGTTTGGCTCTAATAAACCAATAAATTTATTAAACAGTCATACACCCCATCCAGATTTAGATGAAGTTAATGATGAAAGTACAGGAGAAATTGATACCCAAAGTAGATTATTTCAAAAAAACAATAATGGTACAAAAAATATAGAATCGGATGAAGACCATAGCATAGAGAATATCCGAGTTCAGTCAAATGAAAGATTATCAATGAATCTATCAAACATCGGAGGGCATAATTCTGTACGAGAGTTTTCGTTGGACGAAACTGGGATACTAAATGATGCTGAATTTGCCAGAAAAAATCGTGAACAAAGTAAAAATACTGGAACAAAAAATAAAAATGGAAAAACAAAATACACGATATTTGGTCAATATTATAAAGCGATAATTGAACACAAATCAAGTACAGAAGATAAGTTTTGCTCTAATAAACCAATAAATTTATTAAACAGTCATACACTCCATCCAGATTTAGCTGAAGTTTCAGAATCTGATATTTTTAATAAAGTTACTATGAGAAGAGAGTACCGCGATTTCAGTATTATTGATGAAAGTACGGGAGAAATTGACACCCAAAGAAGATTAGTTCAAATAAACAATCATGGTACAAAAAATATAGAATCGGATGAAGACCATAGCATAGAGAATATCCGAGTTCAGTCAAATGAAAGATTATCAATAAATCTATCAAACATCGGAGGGCATAATTCTGTACGAGAGTTTTCGTTGGACGAAACTGGGATACCTAATGATGCTGAATTTGCCAGAAAAAATCGTGAACAAAGTAAGAATACTGGAACAAAAAATCAAAATGGAAAAACAAAATACACGATATTTGGTCAATATTATAAAACGATAATTGAACACAAATCAATTACAGAAGATAAGTTTGGCTCTAATAAACCAATAAATTTATTAAACAGTCATACACCCCATCCAGATTCAGATGAAGTTAATGATGAAAGGACAGGAGAAATTGACACCCAAAGAAGATTATTTCAAAAAAACAATAATGGTACAAAAAATATAGAAACGGATGAAGACCATAGCATAGAGAATATCCGAGTTCAGTCAAATGAAAGATTATCAATGAATCTATCAAACATCGGAGGGCATAATTCTGTACGAGAGTTTTCGTTGGACGAAACTGGGATACTTAATGATGCTGAATTTGCCAGAAAAAATCGTGAACAAAGTAAAAATACTGGAACAAAAAATAAAAATGGAAAAACAAAATACACGATATTTGGTCAATATTATAAAGCGATAATTGAACACAAATCAAGTACAGAAGATAAGTTTGGCTCTAATAAACCAATAAAT